>QQSS02231836.1:0-10217 GCA_003687565.2 Craspedacusta sowerbii | reverse complement strand
ATGGGAGTAAGTTTTTTCAAGGCATGCTTGGAAATATGCTGTTGTCGAAAGAAACGTCAGCAAGACGAAGGTGAGTCCTCGCTGGAGCGTTCTTGATACCGCTGCACTCCACCCCAGACCCCTGTTGTCATTTCAAATACCGCAGGCCCCCATTATCTAAAGCGCAAGCTTATATCTCCTATCATAATCTCTTATTTAGTAATAATATAACAGATAATAATACTATAATATACTCCTATTTAGTTAGGCAAGTTCAAAAGAAAAGGCGTAAAAATCTTCCACAGAAAGTCTCTTCCTCGCTTATACTTAGCACTGCATCACATGTTCAGAAACAAGGCTCCAGAAATTTTTGAAGCTCTTGCTTTAATCGTAGTTAGAGCTGATTTAATGGTTTTCTTAAACACGTTCGCTTTTGCGCCATCCATTTGTGGAGCACGGAAGCGTCCCCAGCCGGCAAAAGACGTATCTGAGATGTCTCAAACGGGTCTTTTTTTAGTTTCGTCTAGACGGAGACGTAAAAAATACGTATTAAAGACGTCTTTTTCTGAGACACCCTTTCCGTGTTTCGAAAAGACGTATTTTATACGTCTGAGATGTGTTTAAAACGAAAGCGCCTGTAGCCGATCCCGTTTTGATCTCAAATCAGTCTTAGGTAAGATGCGTACCCTAAGATGCCCTGCTGGTTACTTCCATGGTCGCACGATAAACTAGCTTTGATGGTAGACCCACAATACTAAACCTTAGCTTGCGCGCACACGCTTTTGTCGAGGCATCTGGGAAGTGTGCCTGTTGTTGAAGTAATGTCGCACGTTTTGACGGAGTTTGAGCCAGTGGTCAGTCACAATTCTCAGTCACAGCATTTCAAAACAAACTGGTATTATGCTGTTCAGGCAAGACCTCATCCAAAAGCTCGCATTGACAATCGTGGAGTTTAACCATAACGGTGGAAAGTCCAGGCTCCACAACTATCCTTGTCGAATGCAAAACAGTTCAAAGCCATGGCTGTCAACCATTAGCTAGGTTCTCGGGTTTCTGTAGCCATCTGCGGATAAGGTTTTCCTGCTGATTGCACTTTATTTGTTTTATTCCGATGGACACTTCTGACCATAACAAGCACGCTGGTCAACACATGTAAGCATACAAGCGAGTCTACTAAATACTTAAGTTAACTTAAGACGAGTCCATAAAAAAACTGAGTCAGTGGAACCATGATTGATAGAAGTATAGAATTTAGGACTCTGCTTAGTCTGCGTTGCGGAAAACCGTGTCCACAATTAACAGGAAAACTCTTCCAAAGTTGACCGTGAAGGCATCGATCCAGTTACAGGCCGATTTGCGCGAGATCTGCATATTGCATGATGATCTAGACCGATCTGGCTCTCTCTAAAAAACTTAGAAAGATTGCACAAGAAAGGCATAGGTCGTCGAGGTTACGTAAGTGTCAAATGCGTACTCAAATAATCAAATGCGTCTCTGAGATCTCACTCGGTTTTATTTCTCTGCCGATATAATGGCTACCAAATGCATGCGTCTCGATGTTAGATCATGTTTTACTCTCACTTGTATTCTCACTAGTCTTATGCCTGATTTAAGATGAGTACTTACTGTAGTAATACGAGTATGCAGACTCTCCTTTATAAAGAGTGTCTATACAAGTCAGGCTAGAGCTTGCCCTCCTTGTGGCATAGCGAAAATTATCTGCACCTAACCGATATCCCATCAGAATCTATCATGCCAATTACTGTATGTAAGTGTTAATTAGTTTATGCGATTCGTCGTTATTGTTTCTGTAGAGGCTGCCGTAAGTGCTCCTGGAGGTGCAGATACAGAAAGCAATGGAGCTGCCGGATCAACCCCCTCGGCGGTACCCTCAAATTCAGGTTCAGCAGTGAAACCACGCCCTCAACAGCGTCAGCCACGTGTAGGCTCCCGAAGAGCTCCTCCTACAGAAACCGTGATAGAACTTTCAGAATTTGGGGAAGATGGCGCTCAAGGAGGAGGAGGCCTCGCCATGGACGCAGTTGATCGTGGCAACGATCGTCCAGGTTTCTCCCCGCAGCTGGCTAGTCCCGAGATGTTGGACAGGCCTCGAACCCCGTCTGAAATTGAGGCAGGTGAAAATAGCTCAAATCTCGGAGCCCTCATGATACAGAAAGTTCCAGCAGTCGCTGAAGTAGAGGAACCCATAGCCCTTGCAGGTAGATTGCTGGTGGAGTTCACATACATCCCTGGAGCGGAGAAGTTGAACGTGCTGATAATACGCGCCGACAATGTCCCGGAGAAAGAGAGGGGAGGCAGTACCAGCATTATGATACACTTGACAATACTGCCGTCAAAGAAGCAGCGATTCAAGACCAAGCTCGTCCCATCGTCGAAAGGCGTCTTCAACGAGCGCTTCCAGTTCGTGCACGTCACACCAGATATAATCGAAGACTGCACGTTGCGAATGAGGCTGTACGGAAAGGAGAGATTTTCTAAACGAGTAATCGGAGAAATCAATATTCCCATGAAAGATCTAGACTTTACTAGTCCACTCTGCGACGAACCACGTTGGAAGACGCTGCTACCAAAGGGCATAGTGGTAAGAGGAGATTAACTCCAGCTAAGTTGCTTCGCCGTGCCTATGCGCTGCGTCTGCGGGAAAATTACACCACTGACCAACTCAACTATTATTTTTTGAGGTTTCTTAAAATGCACACGATTTCACCATCGAACTCCAAAATAGTTCGATGAAAATAGCTCTGATCTTGACCAATGCTATTGCAAGCAGCACGATCTGCTCTTACAAAGTCTCAATTTAGCTTCTAAAACAGTATCAACTGGGGACGGGTACATTCTTCAACCTTAGTTCAGTTAAGGTTGAGTCTAAGTTGGAAGCCTCTAATTTTTAATCCGCAATTTCCCGTTCCACCCGTCTACTACTCATTAGGACATTCCTAGCCTTCCAACCCTCAGCAAATGACGGTGTATCTCAGTTTACTTTAGAATTGTGTTTGCCTAGATCCAAGGGAAATTTTTTCACTGTTAGTCTTGGATGACTTGCCCTTTCTCAGATTGCCCCGTTGTTTTCGTTATGAAGGTTTCATGACGGTGCTAGGCAGGCAATATTAAGATACGCACTTCTATGCGATGCCATGTGACGGTCCTTATCGACCTTTGTTTAAGGCGAATTTTGCTGGCTACGAAGAGAAGGATTCGGACGAGGAAGCGAAGAGAGACCATTGACGAAACAAACTTCTTTCCTGACGCCCGAACGACATTTTGCGACTTCCCTGACAGTTACTCCACTCAGAAGTTTATTCCCACTTAATTGGAAGACTTTGCCATGCACGCATATGCTAGCTAGTAGCTGACGAAGAAGGCCTTTCTCGAGGCCTTCCGATTGATAGTAGAATGCCATTAACGTACAGGGTGTTGGACGCGCCATTCTTGCCTTTGCTGATATTCTTTTGCAGCGGCTGCGGGGAAATTTACTTCTATTCTATGTGACAGAGCTTTTGTAATAAAAAGATTATACGTGCTTGATCTGAATTGCTTTTGTGACCTTTACGTGCGTGTTTGCTTGCACGGTCACAGCTGAAAGAATCGCGCGAAGAACTAGAAGAGACCGTGAGCTTGGGCAGTCTTGCGCCTGTCGAAGTACCGGAGCTCCTCGTTTCGCTTCACTATGCCGACCAAACCGGGCGATTATCTGTGCTGATTGTGAAAGGGGCTAATTTTAAGACCAGCAACATGATGTTAAGTCCAGGTAAGAAGTAGCTGCTTGATTGTGGTATTGTTCATGTACAAAGCAATGATGTCGTTATCTTGATGACATTTTACACACAGCAAGGACATGATGGAAAGAAAGGATAATTAAGATGCTTCCTCATCCAAACAGCGCATTGATAAAAGCATCATTTAGTTAGGTTATTTACTTGCATTTATTTGGGAATAAATTTGTTGTTGAATTTGTTGTTGGTGTTGTTGCCATCGTTGATGTTGTTGTTTTTGTTGTTTAAAAAGCAATTGTAAGAGTAGCTCAAGTTATGGGAGTTTGAAGCCGATTGATAAAAGCCTCATCTGTTACATGTTGGGAGTTATTTAGTTACGTTATTTAGTTGCATTTATTGGGAATAAATCTGTTGTTGATTTTGTTGTTGGTGTTGTTGCCATTGTTGGTGCTGTTGCTGCCGTGCTGTTGTTGTTGTTTTTATTGTTTAAAAAAGCAATTGTAAGAGTAGCTCAAGTTATGGGAGTTTTGGGGCGACGTTTTCATTCAACTGCTTTTTGTTTAGACACTTTTGTGAAAGTTCGAGTGGTATCTGGAAAAGGTAAGCGCATCGGCCGGAGTTTAACAACTCTGAGAATCAAAATGTCGGACCCAGAATTCAACGAGACGTTTGTTTACCCGATGTCCCCTGTGGATCTCGTGGAGGCCACCCTGATGATTTCTGTTTACGCAAAGAGGAAAGGTTGCCGGAAGCCAATGTTGATCGGCTGGATAGCCATGGGGAAAACCCCATCGAGCGATTCTTGCAACTCTCACTGGAAGGAGATGATGGAGAGGCCTGACCGAGACATCGACCATTGGCATAAGCTGATGTCCGTATAGTGCACTGTAGACTGCTAGATGATAGTTTTTGTACTTCATTCACGATGGGCGAGAAAGCCTATCATAATTTTCGTCACTACCATTAGCAAGTTCTGCCGATAGATAACTGCTTCGCTTTCAAGAGCTTGTACATAGTCAGGAGGTACAATTCGTACTGTATGTTTACGAGGCCGTCGCTTGTAAGTACTATCATAGCAATTTTATATTTTTCGCATTTTGGGATAGTCTTTTCTACTTAATCATAAACTTAATTAAAGTTAAGACTGGAAAGTAAGGGTTTATGCACATGTTTTATAAACAAAAATCAAAAGAGATATAAATACAAATGGAATCCGAATAAGAAGGACTTCTTTCTCGTTTTTCTGATCATCGAGGACAAATCTGCAAAAGAAGGAAAAGTCATGTCGTGATTCCTCGCAGTTCAAGACTTCCTTGCCGTTCTAAAGTTACTTTCTTTCCTTTGCCTGGGAATCTCGACCAATATCCTACTCTGGATCAATAAAATAATATATCTTAAATAAATTCTAGCTTTCTTTCCTCTCAGGCGATGTCGACTATATCCCTTTTCAATTCGCAGGATCATTTGAACGTTTAGAGTAAGCCTTGCAGCGCGCAGCTCAGGAAATTTGTTTCTGTACCTAGTTATCTGTACCTAGTACCTCTTTTTATCCTGAGCGCAACAGGATTTATTACTTTTGAAATGGGGATTCTTCTAGTCTCTCTAGAGACCTGCGCCAGCCCAAACTACATAAGTTCCTTTCCAGAACTGAAACGAATTTAAATGAACGAGTTGATAGGATATTCTCTCTTGCATTACCACTTCGTAGACTGTAGTTTAACTTGATGATTTTAAAGTCTCTTGCTACTCTTTATTTAAATTTCGTTCCAATCGTGTAGTTTGTTAGTTTGTGAAGTTGAACTCCTATTGGGGTTTATATGCATTTATGCTAGCTTGGACTTTGTCAGGCTTTCTCGAGGCTTAAGCTAGAACAAGACAAACCCGATTCTCTGTACCGTCGCACTTGATTATTTGAAACATCACATCCAGCTCTGCAGAGTAAGAAGGCAGCTGATAGATACTTTGGTAGGAGGAAGGTAGGAAGCGTCAACACTATTACCATTACAACGGCACACCAGCCAAAGGCAGGGTCCAGGCAATAATGAGCGTGTAATTTGCCGAATCTTTCTCGGCACAAAGTCAGAGCCTTAGCAAGTGATAATTATATGTCTCTTCGCAAGTCGCACTCAACCACCTCGAGAAACGCTTTCCATTACACAGAGGAATAGCTAAGAAAGGCGCAATGATAAATCTCCCAAGGATTTCCGGCTTCTAGCAATTTCATGACAGTCAAAATTAGACATCTTACGTCCAGAGACATCAATCGTAAATTTCTACAAGCATTTCTACAATCCACCTCCAAGAGGAGGGTCCAGGGAAAGTCCATGTAACTAGCCACCAAACTCGGGATTCCGTAAAGGAATGTACATCTAGGTTGCCAGACTCGATATTGAATAATTTGGAATTGGCACTAGATACGTTGCATATATATACATATATATATATATATATGTTATATATATATATATATATTGATTATATATATATACATATATATATATATATATATATATATATATATATATATATTTATGTCTCATGAAAAGAAAAAGTCTGCTTTTTAAATCCAGATTTTCTTGTCAAAGTCCAAAAGTTTCTAATCAATGTCTTCCTTAAGCAACAAAAGGCAGTACATTTTCCCCTTTGCAAAGAGCAAGGAAGCTATTCAACTTGTATTCAAGTACCTTTAATGCAGCGATAAATTGTGTATATCTAAAAGCTCATTTCGACAGTCTTTCGTATTGGGCAATCCAAAATTTGGTCCTCTAACACGTCAAAAATAATTTGCAGCTGCAGCCGTTAACTTCATGGACTAAACAATGTGCTTTTCCGACATGCTTACCATCAAGAAAGGAAGAAAACTCGATCCCAAGCAAAAGAAATACTCGCTTGCAATTCAGTCAACATTGTTTGTGAGTACCTAGATGTCCTCCGCAGTTGGGACACGAATGAGACACATCCTTGAAAGTGTCTGTGATGAGTGGTATGACCGCACAGCCGAGAGGACAGAAGATACAGATCACGCCTGCCGCGAGGTAAGTGCCAAATCCCGTCTGATACTCAACGTTTGTCAGAATCTGAAAGAAAACATATAATATACTGTCGGTTCTTTGACGATGAAGATTTTACTCTACTACTGCTCCATTATTTTCAAGCATCACATCAAAGAGGGCTACAAAGTAGTCTTGCAAACCTTATCTAGTTTTAGGGGAACTTTTAAATTAATCGTGGTACAAAAGTTCTTTCTAATCTAATTGACATGTGCGTTACCGCACCGGTGGGGATTACGGAAGGTGCAAAGTCCTGGAAAAAGACGAGGTTGAGCCATGAGGCGAGCGACCCCACCCAGTTAAATTCTTATGCCGCTACAGGAACCGCGAAGTCCCCAAAGAGTATTTTTCTTTCTTTTTATTTTATTTTTTGCTTTCTTTTACATGTATTCGCCATATTTAACAATTTAACAAGACGCAGGCTATAACAAAAAATGCATCATACAAAACGCAGCTCATAACAAAAAATGCATCATGCGTATTTGCTTTTAGTCCAGATCTTAATGTTCAGTTGGCATGAAGCCGTCGGCTTTTTCATGGAGCACCGTAACATAGCGCAAGGTAACGCTGAAAACTGGTTTGGCGAATACTTAGGTATTGGAAGTACATACATCCAACCCGAAGAGTCTATCCTGAATCCGCAGAAACATAGAATAGTTATGGAAACATGGAAAACTTTAACTTATGAAGGAAAGGACGGGAAAAATGACCCTTCCCTCAGGATGTCGTTGGAGCAATGTCGGAAAACTCTTTTGCAGGCCTGTTTGTCGGAATCCTCTTTTTAAACATAGACATATATATATATATTAAGTGACTGCAAACGAGGGCTGCCAGGCAAGGGAGTTTGACTACACATGATTATCGGTCGGTGCGCTGATTCGGCAGTCGCGTTCATCATATGAAATCGTTTTGTATTATAAAACGGCTAACGTATTTTCTG
Organism: Craspedacusta sowerbii; assembly: GCA_003687565.2. Lineage (NCBI taxonomy): Eukaryota > Metazoa > Cnidaria > Hydrozoa > Limnomedusae > Olindiidae > Craspedacusta > Craspedacusta sowerbii. The sequence goes on along the minus strand of QQSS02231836.1, from coordinate 2,514 downwards.
GATGTATTATTGTATATCGTTTTGTAAGAGTGAAAGCCGGGCAGCATTTGGAAGCCCTTTTACCTTGTTTAAAAGATCACAGTTATAGAACCCTTCCTTTTAAACTGTACTAGAAAGGTTTTAAAAATTTTTATCGTTAGGCTGTTTTATCTTCTTATTCTCCCCTATGAAACTTGCTAGTTTTTGTACCAGCTTTCCACAGTTTGGACAGCCCATTCCCTTTGAGAACTTGCCAAAATCAGTCTGCTCGAGTGAATCCTCTGGTTTGATGGCTGGTTTCGGTTGATCTTCGACTACAATAGGCTTGTATGCTGGGGCAAGCGGCTTCTGAAACGAAATAAAATCTATGAAAGTACCTTTGGAATTTAAGGCAATACATCTGGTCCCTACCTACCAACGTAGTAACGCAATCATTGCCGATACGCCTATGTTTATTCTAGGAAACTTTTGAACTTAATCGATGCTGGCTCACAGGTATACGCTTCTTAGATTGGCAAGTGCATGAACGATGTCTATTTGTTTTCATACTCACGGCATATCCATCACTCGTAGCCATATCAGCATCCGCACACGATTTCGTAAACGGCTCTTCCCAAGTTGTCAAGTCTTTTGCCTGCTAAACATGCTTGTCCATAAACTGGGCTTAAGTTAGATTTCCAATTGCTCTTTAACTGAATTCATATTCAGAACTTAGATTTTTTAATTATTCAACAGTTAAAGAGACTTTGAATGACCGTCTCTAGCTTAAATAATCCCACGGCCTCTATCAATCAGCATAGGCCAATGAATTAAACAAAGTTAACTGAAGGTTGATGAATAAAGAGTTTTCACTATGCATCGAGCAGACCATCGTATGAACCAGTTGTCACGCCTTGTTTATATCAGAATATTACTTTGAATGGCTTTATTCACCTTCTGCCAGTTCCCGAAAAGTCTGAAAATTTATGCAAGAGTCCAGTTTATGCAACCAACTTATGAAGGACATTGACTTAATAATTGAGATTTTTTCTTAAGCATCTGACCATATACACTTTTACTGCATTACCATGCGCCTCCTGCATCAACAGATCCAATAACAACATGATCTAATGATGCCATAGCCTCGCAACTTTTATGTGCTGTTCGCACTTGCCTGCTGGCCGCAGAGGCTAGCCTCGCATGCTAGCGTCCGGATGCGGTTGCATGTACTGTTCACACTTGCACGCTGGCCTCCTTTGCTGCCTTATTTCTCTCCTTAATCGTTATTTCGGTACAGCCCCTCGTTTGAGAATGACACAACTGCTGTCGCAACAATAAGTTTACAGCAGAAAAGCATCTAGTTAGAGCAGCTTCATTAAAATCCGATTGCGCAATCAAGATAACGAGCGTCGAGTTTTGAACGTGTTTGAAACCTGCGGCTGGAATCGGACGCTCGCTTCAACTGTGTTCCCACTTGCATGCTGGCTTCTGAAGCTAGCTTTTGAAGCTAGCCTCGCAGGCTCAGCATGCAAGTATGAACAGCATATTAGGTAAGCCACTCTTTTGCACCCATCGAGACAGCGACAACCACAGCTATTACGTCTACCACAACGACTTACTGCCTAAACCTATTACGACCAACAATTCTAAAACCACAACCCGTGCCACTGCCCCTGCACCCTTCAAACTAATTTATTACGGCAGCTACTACTACTACTTACGATAAAAGCAAATACGAAGTCAAACAACAACAGTGCTGCAATGCTGAACCTTACCAGAACAGCATCACCCTCTAATACCACAAAATATTTGTTTAAATAGTGTCCAAGAATCTGGGAGGAGCTATGGAGCATACGTAAGGAAGTGTTGAGGAAAGAAAGTTTTGTTCCTTTCAGTTTTAGCTTTGCATCGGGCAGTTTAGAACATTCTCGCTCCTTCATATTGATTGAAAGATCATTGATGAGTGCCCTACGGTGGCAAGGTTTGACGGGGTTTGTAGCTCAGAATAAATAGGTTGATGATTCTGTGCAGAAGGCGAGCATTCTTAGATTTTCAGGGTGCATAAATTTCTGGAAAAACCTTGCGGATTTTATATTAGCTGCTCTAGACTCCCCACAAATGCTAACATCAGCTTCCCGACCTGTTAACCTCAAAGCTTAAAACGTCCCACCGAAAGACGAAAAAACTCCGGTAGCCGACCTAAATTGACCATATTTTGCTGCATCATTCATTATGTCCGAGTATTTGAGAGATTGTGCTCACTCGTCTCGTGCATTCTCGACTGCAATGCGACCGTCAATGCCCGCGTCTTTCTAAACCTTGCCCCAAGGTGAATTTGCCTCCAATGATAAATTGAATGGATCCAGCTGACATTCCTTGCTATCACCCAAAAAAACACATCTTTATTCCCCTTTCTGGTCCATGCATCTTGAGCATTCAGCTGGGCTGCTCTGATCACCCGCTTTGTCTCTTCCAGGTCCCTAATGCCCAATTCATACTTCGGAGACGCTTTACGCATGACGCAATTTTTATCCCACTGGTTTGCTCTGGTATGTG
>QQSS02231825.1:0-10217 GCA_003687565.2 Craspedacusta sowerbii | reverse complement strand
ACATACATACATACATACATACATACATACATACATACATACATACATACATACATACATACATACATACGTATATACTTATATACCTACCGTATGTGTGTATGTGTGTGTGTGTTTGTGCGTGTGTGTGGGTTTTTATGTCATTAAATATTTTGATCTTTTCGCATCATCATCCACATGCGTTAAGTGGGTATTTACTTCGTTTATTGAACGTAGCATTATTTTTCAACTGTCTTTTTAATGTCAGTCCTCCTAACTTTAATTATTCATAACGTGTTAAGTATTTTTTGTGGTTATATGAACCGCATATGAGCCGCAAAAAATTCGGAGACCGATTGTTGAGAAGTTTCAAACTTTTCGTCTATTCTAAAAAATTGTTCTAAGAAATGCTCTTGCGCTCGTATATACCCAGATTATTCGGCGTTGGCGCGTCTGAAATGCGGTCTAAAAAGCGCTAGTTATTTTAGTTAAATACTGAAAGTTACTCCCGAGGACCGAGTCCCGAGTCCCGGAGTGCCGATTTTTCCCGAAAAAGGCAAGCGCGTCTATGCTTGGATGTGGCTCTAAGGACTTGACAAAGTTTCGGACATAGGCGACTCTAGGCGCCGTTTGTGGTGCCTAGCGGAGCCTACTACACAGATGTAAGATTGGGTTAAGTGCTTAGCAAATGTGGGACAACCTATTTACCTAGTCAATCATACCAAACAGCCTAGAGAGAGCACAGTCGTCTATATTGTAAAAAGTCCACCAATGCATGGCGCATCTTATGTAAATTCGTGTCTCATTCAATGCGGAACTTTACTGAAGAGATAAGGTGACCCGGCCTAACAAAGACATACCTTGACAAAGACAGCCAGAACTCCTTAGGGAAACTGCAGACCGAAGAAGTTTGCGCCTATTAAATGACCCTGTAGCAGAGCAAGCAAAGAAGCAGCAAGCTGACCTTACTGCTCTAGTTTAAACCAGGAAAGATCCCTGATTTTAAGTGATACAAATGGAGCTTTAACCAAGCTCACCTGTAACTTACGGACGGGATAGTGCTGGCTGCCTTGCTAACATGTTACTGTTTAAGTCTTTATACGCAAGTTTTTTCCACTTCATAAGTTGTTACCTTGTTGAAGACATGATAACTTCCATTTACGCAACATCGCACTCGTTTTGAACATCTTCATCGGTACGATCGGTTATAGTTTAATGTAAACAGGGACTAACGGACTCGGGTGCACAGCGCGCAGTCTTACTTGCAGGTCCACTTCTGCAAGTACTGACCGGGTTCGATTTGCCTTGGCTTACATGAAGAAGCCATCAAGCCAGCATTGGTCTCCACCGTGGATCTCGTGTAAGCAAATGCCGCTGATTATGCAATAATGCATGCAGCTTCTTTGCTCATCACACAAATGCGCCTAAAAGTAAACAAAATGAATGTGCGTGAGTGCATTATCAATGTTTCAGTGCATCAACCGTCAACAAGACTGAAATTTTTTAACAAGGCATGAAGTCCAAGAAATGCACGGTAACGGACACAATTTCGAGTATGTTTCTGCAATTAATCCCACTAATACTTGTATAAAAACAATACATCAATACACTCCGATGTAAATCCAATGTAATTGAAATAACTTGACCATAAGTTAGTTTTAAAATTTTAAAAAGACATCAGCATGACCATTGCAAAGCAGTGTCAATATTCAACATGTGTATACATGCAAAGAAATACCAATCATTAAAAAAAAAATGAAAGTCGGGAATGAAACACTTCCAGCACGAAATATTGCTCTGAGAAAAGTGGTAGTTTAGAGGAGACTTGAGAAGATTTGCTAAGCATGAGAATAAATTCAAGTGCACAAGTTATCAGAATGCAACAATAAACATATAAAATAAAATTAAAAAGAATGCACGAATAATGCCAACATAAATGCAAGTGCAAACTCTTCTACATCTAGCTGTGAGAATGACTGTTCTCTCAAGGTCAAGTGAAGAGGCGAGTATACCTGGAGATCTGGAGGAGGGATTGGTCATAGCCAAGTACCTAGTTAAGGCAAACAGAGAGACATAACTGATCCCTGAACGTCATCAAGAGGAAGCAAATTGATGGCAAGAATGCATTATATTGTAAAAGATTTTACTCAAGAAGACAAAACTCTGCGTATTGAGCACTGCATATTCGGAAAGGCTTGATACACTAAGTATTACATGCACAAAACATGAAGTCCAGAGCATGACGAACTGCTCTATAATCATTGTCAAATTTGCCTGAGAATAATTTGAGCGCTTTAAGCTGCTTCATCCATATTGGGGCGACCCTAACTGATGTTCGAGGAAAGTTTTTTTGAGGTTTCACAACATTGATGGTGAAACTCGTTTCGCAAGTTTTGTTCGCCGAAACTCAACAAATAAAAGAATTTTAGTAATTAAATTTGCGACACAGCTTTTCCCACAACATTGGCTCCAGCGTGAAATTTAGGTCTCGTCCACGTAATTGATTTAGTTGCATCTTATAGTCAGTTCTTTCCTTTGTGTAAACGAGCTTTTCATGAAAGGCCCACGATGTTACGAGCAAGAAAGAGCTTGGGAGCCACTCGAGCTGGATCAAACAGTTGGAAGTGAAGACCCCGAAACGCCCTGTTCCTTTTATTGGACAATCTGTATAGAACAACTTTCTCCCCCAGACTGTATATAAAACTGCGTGCATGTAAACATTTCGAGGAGAGTAGTAGAAGAAAAACAAAATAAGAAGTGCCGAGAATATAACTCTCGTATCAGTTCTCAGTTCCTTTCTAGCGTCTTTGAGCAACTCAAAATCACAGTGTCGAAGGAAACTTAACAAGCCAAGTATTAACTCGAAAAACACCGTAAAAGCCGCCGAGCTCTTTGCTTTGACCCAGGTGCCAGGTTCCAGGGCTGAGTCATCGTCTTGTATGCAAGACTTGCAACTAATTATCGCCATTAACCGATGTCTTTTGAAAATAAAAAAGCAAGGACTTTGGATCCAACAGCCAGGAAACCAATACTTCCTTGGCATCTTTCATCATGTTGAAGACACGCAAAATTAGAGGGGTGTTTCTCGGAAGTGTCTTAGTATCTGTGGGGTATGTCTCGAAAGTGACACTCGGGTGTCTTATGACATGTTTCCAAAAAAAGTGTTTCACGAAGGCTAACACACGTCTTAGTATGTGTCTTAGGACATGTCTTAGGCCGAGAGGCCGAGTGTCGCACGACACCTAAGTAGGTGTCTTAAGACAGCAACAGCGGCTAGCTCGCCAAAGAGATGACTAGTTCTGTCTGAAAGTTGCTTTTATTTAAAGGAGATGCTGTTGCGTGGCGTTATGTTACTTCATGGAGTTATTGGATTACGACTACCTCTATGGGTAACTTAAACGTCGCAAAGGTCAGGAGCTATCACTGGAAATGAAGTACGTAGCTTAGCCAGAGCCACTAGTGCGGAAAAATACAACATATATAGGCATCCAGGCGAGAGCATGTTCTGCTAGCGCCATACCATGCGCACTTTATTCATGTACTCGATTCTTAGCGTTTAGGCGTGACAAACAAACGTACAAACTTTATCTGCGGTCTTGCATAGATACTCAGCATCTACTTCGGTCTAGTCGCTCCTGGCTTTTGTAATTCTTTTATTGCTTGTGTCCGTTCAACACTGGTAGGTTCCAATCCAATCATTCGGATAATCTAAACTGCATGAAATGATATGCCGTAAGTGAGTGATCGGCTGGCAAGGCGGAACAACGACACAAGATAACACAGCGTCGCGGTATTCTTGTTATCAATGACCTTCCATTACCGAAAAGCGAATTACCAAAAACGTTATCTTGAAATAATTCGTGCCCAAGAGATGGGAAAATATCGCCTAATCTGCCGTGAACTCTCACCAAATTTCTGTTAAGCAATACCCTGCTTTATTTTAGGGTCAACAGGCAGACACGAGACGCAGACATCGCCACCTGATTTCACACCACAGAACTATGAAAGCTGATAAGTAAACTACGGCCACATTGTATTCGCCTGCATTGCCACGGAGCACGGACAAAGAAGTTAGATAACTTGTCACGGATGTACCATGGCCGGATTCCGAAGGAATTCCTCTGCTCCTGTCAGAGCTGCTCCTATCTGTTCGTTTCTTCCAGCAAATGAATGGGTGTTGCTGATGTAACTTAATTGAACTCAGACACGCGCTTTCATCTGCTACTGCAGCTCTGATTTGATAGCCGGTTGTGGCTAGACTTGCTGATTTGATCTGTAATGCTCAGGAGTGCCGCTTCTGAAAAAACGTAAGCAGAAGTATCTTCAATGTAACTCAAGCGAACTCCTCATGAGAAACAGATATTCTACTTTTAGGCGTTTGCATTTGCCCTTTGCAGTGCTTAGAGAGCGAACAATAAGTTTAAATTACATTGAGATGCCATCAGGATTTTATAAATGATTTTGTGATTTTTGGCAGGTCTGGCCCTGTACTCAAGTGCGTCGCGTCAATCACGAATTTTTTCTCAACAATACAGCGGGACAGTGGGCAAATACAAGCTGTTTGTGACATTTAAATTGTCATGCAATGCCACGTTAAGAGCAGTATAAGTTACAGCATTAAATAACATTACCAGTAGATTTAGAGCATATGTCCAAGAGTGCAACGTAAAAGCATCCCTCCTTTCATATCATGTTCCAGTTCTTCCTTCTGTGATTTCGCATTTCATTCCACTCTAATTCCAAGTGGTATTTAATCCATGTTAATCCTTGTTTTTACATGTAGAGAACCGCATGCAGTATTCCAAGTTGTATTGGTATGCGTGTTTTTATTCGTTGCTGTGCTCTGCTAGACCTGACAATTACTTGGATAAACGTGGTTGTGTCCGCAGTCATTATCATATTTTTTTTTTTTAAGAAATGCTTATATTCTGCAATATGTTTAGCAAGTTTGGAGCCTATCAAGCGGAGGCTTCTTCCTTTGCATGTTACACTCTGCGGAGCCTGCCTTGACAAGGCACCTGCTACTGCATGCGAATTACAAAATAGAGAAACCAGTTGAACGTTGACTTCGTTACGTAAGGAAACGCCTTGATTAGATAGCCAACAATTTCCATGGCGAGGAACCCGCGTGACTCGTGTGTTAGCACAAGTAGTAAAAACGAACTTAATTGGATTTGGCGGTCGCTCATTTCAAGTTTCCGTAACTTGATAGATTGTGCAAGCTTAGTGGGCGCACTTCAATGAATTCTAGTCATTCAATGAACCTCAGCAGACAGCATGAAGCGTAATGCCCAATACTGTACATACTTCGGAGAGATGCTTTATGCATGACGCTCTTTTTATCCCACTGGCATGCTCTGGTATGTGCGCGGAGCAGTTTACTCCCACTGAAATGTCCGCGAACGTAGCAATATCAACAACACAACAACAACAACAACAACAACATTTGTTTTTCTCCATAAATGCCATTCATATAGACATAAAAGAAAATAGAAGGATGACCTCTAAGTGAAAACTGAAATGGTAAGTGATATTTCTGAAGACGGAGGCATCCACTATAGCCTCAGGGCTAATCGGATTGAGAGTGCCACCAAAACCTGAGTTTGCGTTTACAATTTACACACACAATGAGACTACTCTCTCATTTAGGGTACATCTAATGAGGTTATAGTCTATCTAGGTAGCGACTCATACTGATGCTAATTTTATCATCAGTCTGAATCTTTGCTCTGTTTCTAAGACTATTAAGCATAGTGGGGATGAATGGATCAAAACAAGCAATGAATAAAACGTGATCAACCTTTCAACGTTTCGTGCGTAGTTCGGTCTACACGATTCTGAGTGAATACAGACGAGACGGTCGTGTACAAGATTGCAAAGCATCTACAAAGTGAGACCGCGATTCCCAAAACTAAAGAAATATCTTACGATACTTCTGTCGAAAGACAGATGACATATAATTATTGCACTAGTCATTCAATCACCAAATTGATCATCAAATCAATCACATTAGGCAATCAATAGAAGTGCACGCTGCTTAAAGGATATCAAAACTTACTAATTACTAAATGAGTACGGTCGTCCGAAAACGGTGTATGCAGCGATTTTAATGACTCGATCAAAATATAAATCACTACTAAAATTTATTGCCAAAGATATTCCATCCAACACCAAATAATACAATAAACTACCCAGTACATTCGATAGAAATGCAAGATCGTAGATAGGATCAGAATTTATAAAATAAGTGTATATATTTGAACTTACGCATACGCAGCTGCCAATAACGCTTTGATTTCCTTACTGAAAGTTGGTTTTGAATTAGAGATTGTGATGTTAATGTTATGCAGATGGTTGTATAACACCGCACCTTTAAATTCTAAATAAACTCTAATAGCTTGCCGTTGTACATCGAAATCCTATTTAGGGTATTTTAGCTGGACATGCCCCAAGTAAGACAACCGTATCTAAGGTGAGTGTAAAACAAACTGTAATATAATGATTTGATAGTTATATCATAAACGTAATATCGAACTTTAGAGAGAAGTCCGATTGCCCTCGTTAGTTTTTTTAGAGAGTTCGGAAACGTGAAATCTCCAAGAGAGTCTCAAGTCAAGTACAACGGCTTAATACTTCACTTTAGAAGATAAACTTATTTCCTTGTTCATGATCTTTAGAGTAAGTCTACCCATACGAGCCTTTCTTTTTGGATGGTATAAAAGAATATCGGTCTTGGCAGCTTTTAGAGACAATCTGTTGGCACATAGCCAATCAAAGATTTTGGAAATTTCATGCGTCGTTACTAATTTCAAGCGCTTAGGAGATAAACATATAAAAGATATAGCAGCATCGTCGGCAAAATGCTGAGCACAGCTAGAAGACAAACACCTTTAAAAATCGTTTTTATAAACTAGAAGCAGCAGCCCTAATACGGCACCTTGGGGAACACCAAAGTCAATAGGGCAAATCTTAGACGAGTCATCTTCAATAGCAACGAATTGCTTTCGTACTATAATATACGAAGAAACCAAGACAGGCAAACTCCACGAATACCGAATACTTCCAGCTTTAGTAAGAGAATTTCTTGATTAACAGTATCAAACGCTTTTTGCAAATCCAAAAACAAGCTGCCCGCATATTCAACGCCGTCTAGTATATCACTTCACTAACGAGATTAACTAAGGCGTGATTAGGCGAATGTTGTTTACTGAAGCCGAATTGTTGATTATAAATAATTTTAGAAGATTCTAGACACTCACAAAGACGCGCGTACATGGCTTTCTCGAGATCAACGAGATAGGGCGATAATCAACGCATTTTACGTTGGACCAGATTTGTAGGCGGGTATAACCTTAGCAAGTTTTAATATATTCGGAAAGATACCTTCCTTGAAAGACTGATTAATTACTATAGAAATCGGTGCAGCCAGTGAAGACGAACCAGTTTTTAGAATATTTGTAGGAATTCTATTGAGTCCGGATGCCCTAGAAGCGTTCAGTGAATTTATAATTTCCGCTACCTCGATCGAGCCCGTCGGTTTTAAAAACAAGCCTTTATTAATTCGAGAAGGCATATAAGCAATAAAACTTGTTGGATCGTTAGGTATTTCCGAATCAAGGTGTTTCCCCACAGAGGAAAAATAATCGTTAAATGCATTAGCAATATTAAAAGGCTTTGTGATCAAGTTGCAGCACACTTGTAACAGGAAATGACCCAACGAGAAGAGAGTAAGAAAAAGAAAGAGATATAAAGTTTGGAACTTAGAATCTAGATAGAGAGAGATAACGTTAGATGGTTAACTGGATGAGTGTTCAAGGCCTTTATACATTGCCTCCTTCAACCTCCTCTGGAAGTCCGTGGCCGCGTGATTTAAAACAGAAAAGCACGTTTTCGAGCTCGCACGTTCACGATGGCTATCTTGCAACTGCTTCCACACGAGAGTTTTTGTCCTTACCTAAGTGCTCATCGACCCAAGTTGTAAATAGCCTGGAGGCGTATCGAATGTAACAGGCATTACAAAGTGCTCAAGAAAATTTGTGCACAAGTGCAGATCGAGACTAGGATTACTGTATGAACGGCTCGTAACTTCTTGGAAGTCTTGAGAGGGCCTCACAAAAAGACGTTGGGTTCTATAAATTTACAAGTAATATTTGACGAGCAAATTATACCGTCTGTTTTCGGGCAGAGGTTTTTGGAAGGAAGGGAAGAACGCAGCTCAAGAGATTGCAGAAATTGTACCATGAGGACTCACTACGTGAAGCTGATAGAAATAAAAAGGAATTTGGATGCCCTTGTTTAGAGCTCGTCGACAGCTCAGCAAGTGCATCCAACTTCCATAAATACAATACAGAAGCTGAAGGTCAGGTTCACATTTCTTATGCTAGGCAAAAACTTTATTACGTCTCGGAGTATTGCCGATCTAACCACCCTTATTTTGTTCTGTGGTGCCTTTTCTGACATGATATCTAGATGATGGTTTCGTCTTAGGCTAGATGTCTAAGTTAGAATGGTAACAAACATGGTTAGAAACAAAGACGCCATATGTATTTAGTGCTTAAGGAGTTGCCTCATCAAGCACATATTACATTAGCATGGCTGGTATAGGCGCGGCAAACCCTCCCAAGGTTGTAGTTCTCGTTAAATGTCAATTTAGCATTTTTGCCATATGGTGGCTGACGTATATTCGTAAGTAATTCGGATTCAGCAGGTTTCGAACAGGGCACCCGTGGTACGAAATCAGGTCTGAATGTCATCAAGCAGAGTTTGAACCGGGCGATTCGTTTTCTCGCATACAACCATCTGAAGAGACTCCTGCCAGGTGGATGCAACACAAACGAGCATCATAACCACCGATTTTGCCGGTGCAGCCAGTTTATTCGGGAACACTCCTGTCGATGTTGTGAAGGCAAGAATGTGTTTCTATGTTCGTGTTTATCATATTCCGTGTTTTCGGGAAGAGGCGAGGTTGCGATGTAGACACTAAATATGTACTCTATGTCTATGAAGTCTGTTTCTGAAGTGTGATTGTTTGTTCTTCATGCAAAGATCCAAAAATTTCGATTTCTATGATGCGGCTGCTTAAGGATTGTGCGAGTTTAATATATTTAAACACACACACACACACACACACACACACACACATATATATATATATAATATTATATATATATATATATATATATATATATATATATATATACATGCATATGTGCATGGACCCATAAAATATAATTTAAAAATAGTAAGTAATTCATAGGGGTAATATGTATTTCTTTTTTTACAAAGGCGTATGATGTCATTTCGTCGTCATTACGAGCAGTGCTGATATTTCCAACATAACAATCCGTACTTTCGTGCGTATGTTTGGCAGCCTTAACAGAAAAGTTGGGCAAAAATTTATGCGTTGAACTAGAGGGTTATAGCTTCGTTGATACCGAAACACTTAGCAATTCAGGATGAACTGGTCTCTACAAAGATTACTCTCTACAAAGTGATTTCAATATTAGACATAATGTCTGCATCCGAAAAGAAAATGGAGTTAACGCAACTTTTATTGAAATCTCTACGAAAGGAAGGAAAAAACTGAAATTGCGATTGCAAGCATCCTAGCTTCTTCATAGAATGTTTTCTAGATGAGTGGTCCCTTAAGATTCTGCAGAAGGTTAGTGTTGAGGGAAAATTTGTAGTAATCATGGGAGACTTTGATATTGACTTGCTTACTTCAGATAGTTTTGTTGCATCTAATAATTTTTATGATATGGGTTCTTATTGTTTACAGGCTCTTACTGGCTTATTGTATTTTTACTGTCTTATTCTTATTATTATTATTTTATCTCTTACTATCTTATTATAATATTATTATTCTTGTTGTCTTATTGTATTATTATTATCTTATCTTCTTATTGGTTACAGGCTCTTATTGTTTACAGCCGTTGATACTGCAGCCCAGTCGCATACGATGGCGATCGCAAACCCTCATGGATAACATCTTTCTGATAATACTATTTACATTTAAACGAGTGGCCTGCTTCTAACCTGCTTGATTTCCGACCACTTTGCTCAATTTAAAATATTTAAAGATTGCAATCGAAGAAAAATAACGATGCAGCAGAAAGCACTGTGCAGGCGCTCGTACAAACCATTCAGTGGGAGCGAATTCTGAGAAGAGTTGTCGTACATAAGTTGGAATTCACTCTTTGGTGATTTATGATATATATATATATATATATATATATATA
>QQSS02231824.1:0-21736 GCA_003687565.2 Craspedacusta sowerbii | reverse complement strand
ATGTATGTATGTATGTATGTATGTATGTATGTATGTATGTATGTATGTATGTATGTATGTATGTATGTATGTATGGCTAGTTGATACCACTTGTGATCTGACTCTATTATAGATGACGGGAACCGCGCACGACGCCAATGCTGCAGAAAGGAATGCTGGGGGCAGTAAGGAAGTTCAAGTGGTCGAAAAGGACATCGGCTTTGCAAAAAGATACGTTCTGGCACTGATGGTGTTTCTTGGTTTCTGCACGCTGTACGCCTTGCGTGTTAACCTGAACGTGGCAATCGGTGCCATGTGCAACAATCACACCATCTACGCGAATGGGTTTTACATCAAGAAGGTACGTGTAAAGGCACGAGGCATTTGTTTTCCCGGCAGTCTGGAATTGTGAGATTTGCTACATGTGTGAAAGCATGCTGCTCAGCATGAGTATAATCTATCTGACGACACTGATCGTCCACAATTTTTTTACTTCTTACCTTACATGCACGGGAATTTTTACGTGGTTAACAATACTCAGAAGTTATGTCTTCTCAATCTAGCAATACATAAAGCATATGCATATTCACTTTGGACTTTATTGCATTGTGTTGACGTGAACTGAAAAACTATTTTCAGGTTGCAGAATTCGATTGGGATTCGAAATTGCAAGGTAAGCAAATTTGCCTACAAAACTACCACTACTAAAACTGCTAGACCTCCTATCACGTTATTCTAGAACATGTCTAACTAAGATCGGGTTCTGCGATCACTTTTACCGTTTTCACTAGCTGCAGCACTGTAGGATGATTTACTTTGATATTACAAACCATCACATGTTACTAAAGAGAAAAACAATTGTTGACTACGACATAGTTTCAAGCTGAAATTAGCTTATACTTTTGGTTAGATTGGGACTTCAAAAAAGGAAACTGTGAAACACACTAAAACCATATATACTTACATTCTGTTACTTGTAACTTCTAATATAAGGATAATAGTTAGGTTGAGAAGGAAATTCATTCTTCGATCCTACTTTCTTAGTTACTAGTCAATTAGAAGCCTGACAAAGTATGTCTTTTCTATATCGATGCAGATCTGCAACTGCGCCTTATCTTGTATATATATATATATGTATATACAAGATAAGGCGCAGTTGCAGATCTGCATCGATATAGAAAAGGCATACTTTGTCAGGCTTCTAATTTACATGTATATATATAGCCTCATAGATCACCGTATTGATCAACTTTGTTTTGAATTGACTATAGGGACCGTCTTGGGATCATTCTACTACGGTTACATCGTTCTGCAAATTCCTGGCGGCTGGCTGGCGCTGAAGTTTGGCGGAACAAGAATCTTCGGTTTCTCATTGTTTATCGCGTCGATCTTGACGCTGCTGACTCCATTGGCCGCCAGAACAAGCGTTTACGCTTTAATCGCACTGAGAGTGCTGGAGGGCATCTCCTTGGTGAGTTTACCGTTCGCCAATCGGGACTTCAATCGGGGCAGACTGAAAATTGAAGACCCAAGTAGCTAGTTTATCTTCTTTTGCCTGCTAATACAGATTCGTACAGATTTGTGGTGGTAATAGACGATTCTTCCTTGAGATCAATATTCAGCACCTTGAAGTAGTTAGGAATCTAAATTATTCCGTTCACACTAAAGGATTTTGTTGTTTCTTCATAGGGTGTGCTGTTTCCATGCAACCACGCCATTTGGGGGAAATGGGCGCCACCTCTAGAGAGATCGAGGCTCTTCTCGTTAACTGTTGCAGGTAAGAGTCGACAGCCATCCGTAGATGTGCAATCCCGTGCGCGCATGAGGGTAACTACCTATATGCAAATTTTTTCTTCTGTTCTTAAAAATTCTGCCGGCGATAATTTAAATGCGGAGTGCCCGCCCGAAATCTAATCGAATCTAAGTTACCTCAATATAGAATTATGCGGTAATCGGCTAAATACAAAATTTCATCGTAAACACGAATTCTATCTTGCCTCCCTGAACGCAATTAATTTAAGTGCCGATGATTTTCATTAGTGACTGGATATAATTCTTAATTATTCAATTCGACGTGTACTAATAAATGCTGAATGAATCCCCTACGTCTCTGTGCATGATTGTTTTGCCTGAAAACTTTTTCAAGTGAGATCCTTAACCTTAGCAATTCCGACGTAGAACATGACATGTTATAATAATAATAATAATAATAATAATAATAATAATAATAATAATAATAATAATAATAATAATAATAATAATAATAATAACAATACTAATAATAACACTTTTGCTGCTACTTCAATTGTCAGACCTGATTTACAAGACAACTTATATTGAAATGTAGTTCTGCAAATTCAGTGCTTGCGATTGGTATGGATTGAATTGATATTGGTTCGTCTCCGTTAATGGTTGCAGGACATTCTACAGTATGAGTGTGTCGTTAGGGCGTTTGTGAAAAAAAAACAACACATTGATGAATATTCATTATCATTCACTATTATTAGTGCTATCTCACTCACTAGTCGATATTTCCTCTTGTTTTCATCCTATATTTCGGGTAATCGACGTTGTCTATCGATTTCCTACAAGCTGCGGATATCCCCCCCCCCCTCCTCCCCAACAACACAGTTACGCCACACTAGTAGTCGTGAACCCCCTGCAACAATTGAAAGAGACGAAGCAGTATCAATACAAAAGTGAAATCGTTTGCTTGACATGAAAAATGGATTCTCCAGAAGGCGAAGCATGCTGGAACGACCTGAATATGACGGATTTTCCAGTGGGTTTTTGTAAAAATTATTTGTGAATCCTAGGACGGATCACTTGTGGGTCCATGGAAGGATCACTTGAGAACTGAAATTATTTGTGTGGTATTTATGCTCAACGCTATAATTTCAGGTTGCCCCGTCGGAACAATCTTGACCATGCCTCTAACCGGTCTGCTAACTAAGTATGGCTTTGATGGAGGCTGGGCTTCAGTTTTCTACGTGTTCGGTAAGATGTCAATACTCATTACTCTGCTGAACATACCTATCTGCATTGTTTTGCAAATGCACATATGCGTACATATTTGTATGTATTCTTATACGTATACGCCTATATTGCTTATAATTTGCTGTGCTCATATGTGTACTGTACGTATGTTATACGGTAAGCTTAAGTCAATCAGGATCACACGAGGTCCACCAAGGCAACTTAATTGCCCCCTTCAACGTGCATGGTCTAAACGATGAAAAGAAGCAAGCACAGCTCACTCAAAGCTAAAGAACTTTCAAGTCGACATCTGCTGCATCCAAGAGACAAAGATAGAACCACATGCAAAAAGGGAGCATCTAGATGGATCAATTTAATCAGACAAAGCTAGAATTACTATGGCCATACTTCCCTCAAACTTAAGGAAGAAGATGGCGAATAATAAAAAAAAAAAAACAACACAAGATCAAAGACCGAGAAGGGACAGAAAAAGCGAGATCAGTTGAATGATTTGTTAGAAAAGACCATAAGCAATACAAACAACGAAACAATACTCGCTCTACTAGCTGGTGATAGCAACGCGAAACTCGATCTGAACGTGCCAAGCACTCAGCGAGTTGGGCATGTAGGGCGTGGTAGATGCAAGCCCATCATTCAAGCTCTGCAGGACGACCTAGCTGCAACCAGTACGATACTCAAACGCAGACAATGATCAGAACGACATGTTGTCTGGTGAGTACACAAATTCTGACCGCTTCCACTCTCATTCTCTCCATCGCATTGTCTGCTCTACCTATAGCAAGCCACCTCAAGCAGGCTCAAGTACAGAGCTAGCTTCCATACAAATCCACACCAAACTCCACACAAGTACGCTCACCCGAGACTATAAATAAGAAGACTTCGCTTAGACCTGCTTTCCAAACTCCACGTTCTAATAGGTCCTCTTAAAAACTGGTTTTTCTTACAAAAAAATGTTATTATATACATATATATATATATATATATATATATATATGCGTGTGTGTGTGTGTGTGTGTGAGTGTGTGTGTGTGCGTGTGTGTGTGTGTCTCTCTGTTTGTGCGCATATTAATGAGCAGTTATTAGAGCAATATTAAATATACGCGTTTGCACTATTGCGCGCGTGTGTATAACTCCAACTACATGTATATCGCATGATTCGCTTAGGTGCTGTTGGCCTGTTGTGGTTCTTTGTGTGGTGCTTGATTGTGCATCCCGACCCGGCTACTCATCCAACCATTTCTGACGCCGAACGAAACTATATACTTACTAGCTTGCAACACAAGAAAAACTCCAAGGTGAGTGCAGCGATGGTGAAAACTCTTTAGTGTTAGCCTCAAATACCCAGTAAATGCATCCTGTGAACCTAGATAAGCAGCTGGTCTCCTTTCTAGGAAGGTAGAAGAAAACCTGACTCACTCGCTTGCATATGTTTGTAAATACGCGAGGACTTATCTTTTCCCAACTACAACAACAACAACAAAATATATTTTTCTCCGAAATGCAACTACAAAATAAAACGCAACTCAAGAATGGAGATTCGTGAAAACGCATTTCTTGGAGAAGGGAGACATCCTCACTAGCCTGTGGCTAATAGGATTGAGAGTCACCCGACTTAGTTCGTTCAAATAAATACAAAAAGAATTCAAAATAAGCAAAAATCACTGCTTTCCATATAACTTGCACAAACACTCATGAGTTATCCAGGTGTCAGTCACCGATCAGAGAGACAGGATCAAAACAAGATGCGATTCTAAGACATAAAATGAGTCATTGCATTCAACTGCTTAGAAAAGAAATGGTGATTGATCAATTGAAGAGTGGATGTTGCGAGAGACTAGAAGGCAAGGGAATGAAACAACGGAATAACAGCAGAGAGCTGATAAGTTAGAAGCTCAAAAGAGATGCCATCTATAAATGGGAGTCGAGAAAAAGAATAGGGTCCCAGGCATACCAATGCTTTGTTGCGATCAGAGGACATGCTCGAAACTAAGGTTTACAAATAGTACTCAAACCAGAATCCGACTCTCAGAATTCAGCTAATTTACCGCGCTGATGAGTAGGCTCACTGTATCTGATTTACTTCCTGGTTTCTACCCTCTATATACGCCTATGCCTATTAGCTGATATCATTGGTCAGTAATCTGGACTTGTACGTTGGGCAAGCGTTTAGGCATTTGCTAGTTACGAATCTGAACAAGAATTCTTTAGCTAACACATACTGCGTGTTACATTGCATCTGCCGATAAATTTTATTTGCTTAGCTGTTTGTGCCCCAATGCTTTACATGACTGGAAGCAGATGACCATGCAGTGTCTCTTATAGATAGATTACTCTTCCTTTCAGCCTCCGGCAGTGCCCTGGCTGAAAATCCTGACATCAGTTCCAGTTTGGGCAACTATAGTCGCAAACTTTTGCGCTGACTGGGGACTGTATACAATTCTGATCTGCATTCCGAAATTCTTCCAAAAAGTTTTGGGATTCGACATTGCCACGGTAAGTGCAATGCATGGTTGCGCACTTTACTGAATCAGAATCACCAATGAATCCAACAATAATAACAATAAATTACTAACACAATAAAAATCTAATAATAAAAATCTTCGTAATAAAATTCTAGCTGATCTTTGCGACTTAGCTTCACTCTAGAATATCTAGCAATAGAAGGTGGTGTATCGTTTGTAGAACTCACGTGGACTGCATTGCCAATTACTTTTCTATCTAGTCTGCATATTTCCTTGCAGACCGGATTTCTGGTTTCGCTGCCTTACCTAATCAAAGCCATAGTTGGTCCATCGGGAGGAATTATAGCGGACATGCTCATCACGTACAAGATGACAGTCAGAAACGTGAGACGAATGATTTTTTCCATAGGTGAGTTGAAAAGATCAACGCCGTAAACGCTACCATGATGTCTAGTACATCACCGCAAATACATACATCGAACTATAAAACCTGGATTGCGATTTCAGGTTGCAGGCTTTTAATACTCATATTATTCGAATTTTTCATGATGTGCATATGCGTAGGAAGTTTAGACAAGGCCAAAAAAAAACAGCAAGTAGTCAGAACAGACTGAACCCAAGATCATAGGCACATGCATTATCATGCTCAAGAAAGGCCCAGTTGCAAAGCATGCTGAAATTCTCGTTTATGCAAACTAGGTTGCTCCACCGCCGCCATCTTCATCGTTGGTGTTGGTTACGCGAAAAGCAAGGCTGTCGCTCTGGCCCTCCTCTGCACAGGCGTGGGCATCACGGGCCTCAACTCGACCGGCTACGCAGTCAACATCTTAGACATCGCTCCCAACTTTGCTGGAGTGATCATCGGCTTCAGCAACGTGTTCGGATCAATGCCCGGCTTCATCAGCCCACAGATAGTTGGTTACATCACGACTAAGAACGTAAGTGAGCGATGGTTTCTTCGTTTCTTTCACGTCAAGTTTAGTTACCCGTTGCCGAAGTTTCGCGTCATCGCTCGAGATTGTTGAATTATGTGGTGCTCGTTCTCAATGAGAGTAATTAGGCTAGCCAACTCATACATATATAAGAATTTTCAAACCGCAATCCGTGCGCTCAAAACCCGAAATTCATGTGCAGAATGAACGAGCATCAAATTCCGTGGGAAAATCCAGTATTTGGTCCGTGAAACCTATGTTCGCTCTTAGTAATTATTTTTAATTGCAACATGAAAAGTCGCTTCATCTGATACAAATTATCAATGAGATCCTATCAGAAAGCTGGGTTAGAATGTTCCACACACGCACACACACACCCACACACACACACACACCCACACACACACACACACACACACACACAACAACAACAAAACTACAAATGGTTAGAAAAAGGTGTGTAGCCAGATTTCTATAAAGCGGGGGATAGCATAGTTCCGCGAAGTTTGATTCCGCGACATATTATTTTAGTAGCTGACGAAATGAATCTTCAAAAGGCCAATGAAGGTTTCAATTGATATTACATAAATATAAGAGATCGCAGCTGCATAAAGACCGCCTCGCCGATTCTATCTAACAACAAACATAGCCCGTAAACATATCCAATAGATGATCGCCATTAACTTAAGTGCAATCATAATAAAAACTGAAATTAGGTCACCATAACTAAAAAACAGGTCGCTAGAAACTCTATACCGAAGGAAACTCCCCAGACCCTGCCAAGATGAACATGCCCGTCTACCCTAACATTAAAAATCTGAAATGAAACAATTTCCAAGCGGATGAATCCAGCGTCGTTATAGACTAGCTGGTCTAAAACGCTTCTGGAGAATCCTGCGAAGTTTCAAGCAAATTCTTCTAGAAACAAGCTCCACATTAAAGGGAGAGAAATAATCTTCGAAAAAATTATGAAATCCATTCTCAGAACGTCAAGGACGGCAGAATACGATTTAACCAACACATCAAAAAATTTGCAAAGCAGGTGCTGCTAAATTAAAATTCGCATCAGACTAAAATCAAGCGCTGGTTGCCATTAACAGGGCTCTTTTGAAACATCAAATACTGCATGAGCGGCTGTTTTCCTTATCAGCCTCTTCATCAGAAATAAAAAGGACAAGAGCGATCCTTCGGCTCAAATTAACGAATACTCAGCCAGATGTGATCACGTGCTCGCAACCTTAAACAGAACTCCATCGATTCTCGACACATTAACGCACCACATGACACTGGCGAGAATGAAAGGAATTTTTCTATTGCCAAAAAAACAGACAATCGCCCAGGTATCTCCTACATCAGGCCGTTTAAGCTAGTTTTGGTGCACGAAACTCAAGAGTTTAGTCCTGAATGGTTAAAACGCAATTCAAGATCGTATTAGGTAGGTGCCAATCAAGGTTATTTTAAATTAATCAAAAAATTTGGATGACTCAAAATTTGTTTGCAATGAACGCGACGAAAGTTCGTAAAGTTTTGAGAACTTGGTCTCCTTGTTATACTTATCCGGTGCAAAACCGGTAGCAGGGTATTTTCTGTTTCAATATATCTCGATTTGCATAGCTCTTGAGCTTAGATCTAGGTCACGGCATTTAAGTGGGTAGGTCAATTTAAATTATCGAGAATAAATAAATGCGCTCCTGGTTGTGTTGCTTGGGTTTAGACTGCAGAAGAGTGGCAAATAGTCTTCTGGATCACTGCGTTTGTTTATGCGTTTGGAGTGGTTTTCTTCTTCCTAACGTGTTCCGGCGACAAGCAACCGTGGAATGATCCAGCGAGCCCTAGTAACCAAGTTGCTCCTCTGGGCGGGTCTGAAGAGCAGGCGGCCAGCGGCGCAGGGCATGGAAACGGGAAAGGAACTACTTCCACGCCAGCTACGGACAGCAACACCGCATCTGGAGCTTCTGGAGGCAACACCAAGGGCGCTGCCACATCCGATTCTCTGGGTTCTAACTTGAAGACTACTCAGCCACCAGCACAACGACAGTCCGCGACATTACCTTCGTCCGCTCAGTCTAGACCTAAGTCGCCAACGGAACAGCCAAATCCTCCAACAAAACTATCGCCCCCTCTAAAACAGGCTGTCCAACACACCTCGCCCACCGCTCACAGAAAACTCCAGCCTGAAGACAGTCAACAACAACCACCACCTTCAGAAGGCTGGAATAACGAGGGGCAGAAGATTGGCGGTGCGAATCAGGAGGTTGATCCAACAGCAAAGAAGGATTGACTTGACAAACTTTTGTCCCCAAAAACAAACGCTTGCGCAATTTATTGTGGCAACTACTAGCTATGTAGAGTTTTATTCCTCATTGTACATATTCCTCCTCCTTCATCGTTTATGCTTCCATTGGAAGAAGTCCCTCTCATTAGAATTACGGACTTCTTAAGTCAAGCATATTTTAAAATATCGGTTGCATAATTATAGTTGTAAATATGTTGACTCTATTGATAGCAACGTGAAGTGCTAGCCAGGTGAAAGATCATTTGAAATACATACTTAAAAGGTAGTTGTGCGATAAAAGTAGTTGACGCTCTCTCCCGTTCTTCGTAGCAGTTGCTTATATTACGAAGAAATCACGCCTCTCACCAGACGCAATAAGATCAACAAACCGAAGCAAGAATCGGAAGTGCGTTGAGAGAAATTGAGATTTCTTGATTTTTCAGATGCAATTAGAAATCTTCACGACAAACAGTGCAAATTCCGTTAACGCGCCATATTTACCATAATCCTCCTAAACGCAGAATTTTTTACACTACGTAGCTTAGGCAACGTCGCGCATTCGCTACATCCATTCTATTCCTCACTTTTTTCTTTGACCTTTCCTTCGCCGTCATCGGCTCCAGCCTTGGGAACTGCTTCCTGGATCTTTGCGGTAGCGGTGCCTATCTTCTCTGCTGCGTTTTCAATGCTTTCAGTGACGGCACCATGAATGCCTTCTAATCGGGAATTGCAAGATTTTTTTACCTCGTCAATTTTCTGGTCGCCCGCTTCCTGCATTTTATCAACTTTTTCGGACAACTTCTCCGCTACGGCAACCAATTTTTCTTTGGCACTTTCCTCTACTTTCAGACAACTTTCTGAGATTTGGCACGCTGCAATGCCAGCCTGAGAGCTATCCGTTGCCTCCGCATCTGCGCCTGCTGTGCTTGACTCCGCTCCCAGCTTCTTCGCTTCCTCGTTCACAACCTTTTGCAGTTTCTCCTGGTCCGCCACAAGACTGTGGACTTCGACGGCATCCTTTTCCAGGAGGCTATCCGTAATCTTTTCAGCGAGTCCCGGATTAATCTTTTGAACAAGAGGCAGCAATTTTTCTCTCAGGATATTTTTGGCCTCCTTTTTCTTGTCTTCCGAAACGAGATTCGTCACTTGGGCAGGAAGAACGTTTCCTAGCGTGGCAGTGGCTTTCCTAAATAAGTCCTGCGCGAGGAGAAGGAATGAGTGTGAAGTGTGCAATCACCGCAAAAGCACAAGTAAAAACAAATCACGCACAACACCGTTCACTGCGGAGCTTTGCTTAGCAATACGTACCATGTTTCTGCTTGACCGAGAACTTTATCTTGCCGCTACAACTGGTTGAGCTGCTGCAGACACTGGCAAGAATCTGTTTAGTAATTCTCCTCGATGCAATTTTCTTCAGCCTATCTATTATTTAAACAAGTTTCCGCGTTAATATTTTACTTTCTTACACCTAACAAACCTCGCCGCACTCTAGAAGTCATTTAGGAATGGCAGGTAGGCTGATTGACGTTGGAGTCTTCTGAGTCCAACATAAAGCGTGAGGAAGAGTACTTGCGACCCCGCTGTGAAGCACACGCATGCGCGCGCTCATCATTGACCTTAAACAATATAGGCAAACTAGGCAAACTAGGCGAAAGACTTCCCTGACAGACGCAAGGACTAAAATCGTGAGATTAAGGACTTACCGACAACCATAACACAAAACCTTCCAATAGGCGTACCAACAGTAGGCAAGACATGTTCTGTTGTAGTTAACAAGACACAAAATACAAAAAACAAAAGTTTTTCCGCACTTGCTATCAACTATCACTCTTCCCGTTATTAGAATGGGATTTCGAAACTCGCTTTGGAAGCGCGTTTATGTTAAGAGGAGGCTTAAATAAGAAAGGAGTCCAGGTTCCTTGTATAGAAGGGTTCTCCGTGTGCCACGGTTTTCGTAGGCGTTCATTTCTCCAGTCCCTGCCACTGGTGTTTTTCAAGCGCGTTAGCCAGTGGCTTATGTCTACATGGTCCATATTATTGATGCTGATCACTCGACTTTGACCATTCACTACACGAGAGAACGTGACAAAAGAAAATGACGCAGTCATCTGGGCCATCGCAATCAATGAAATCCATAAAAATGCAATGACACGCAACACTAAATATAAATCAAAGTAGCAACTGCTCATCAAATATCTAACTTGATAAATGAACTCACGATACAGCTAGGCACATTCACAACAAGTAAGAACTATGAAAGTGCTTACTGTAGTTGGCGACCAGACGTGGTCCTTGTCCGGGTCTTGGCTGCACGTAAACTGCTGTTTCAGGATGACTTTGCTCCCAGATCTTGAGCTGCGTATTTATGTAATCCCTACAAAAAGAAGTGGACAAGAATCCCCAGGTCTAAAGTCTACCGTGCAATTCACCTTTTTCCCAATTCACCGTTCCAGGCAGAGACACCTACAATGACATCTCCGTGCAGTAAGAGGCGTTGCTTCTTGGTCTCGCCGCAGCTGCTGCTGTTGTTGCTGTCGTTTTTGTCGTTTTTGTTGTTGTTGTTTTTGTCGTTTTTGTTGTTGTTGATCTTGCCTAGTATGCGAAGAACAAGGCTGTCGTTGAATTTTAATGAGGCAACCTTCACGAGGAGAAGATTTCAGAACATTAGGAACGTCTCCACTCATTTGGCGCTCATCAGCGATGTGCATGAGAATCTGGATCGCCTATTCGGTGTGACAGGCAGGGCATCTACCACCGAATTATTCCGTTTTCCCTATGGTTACAAAAACGTAATAGCATCTGTAGACAAGCTTCTGTGCTTGCTAGTAAGCACGGCATATTGTGGCACTCTTCTCGCTAGTTTTCGAGATGAGACAATGGTATAGTGCTGTAGTTACAATATTTATCGGTCAATCCAATTACAAAAAAAAAAAAAAAGGTTAACCTTCGCAGCATAAAAAATTTCTTCGAAAATGCCCGCTTTACAGGTTTCCCGATAACGACCTATCCGGAAAAGAAAGAGTTCGCCGTTAACTCCAATAAAAGGTTTCATTGGAATACTGAACTTCATCAACACACGCAGGGATGAAACTTGCGGTCACGTGTGGAGATCGGCCATTGATCCCTATAACAATTGGATTGCGCACCCCTTGCTTTTACGGGAGAAAAAAGGGGAGGCAAGTTTCCATTCGGCGGCCACCTCACTGTGACCACCTTGCGAAAATGAGCGAAACGAACGTGTCACAAGAAAGCATCTACTAGTGATCATGTCCTCATTAATACCATTTATCACTATACTTCGAGGCTTCCGTTAACAGTGCTTGAAATAGAACCCTCTTGTGCATTTTCAAGGCAAATATTAAAGCTAATAATTTTTGCAACGTTTCGGTCCTTTCTTGGACCATCTTCAGACTAAGCGAACAAGATTACATTAAAAAAAAAAAAAAAAACAGAAAACAAAAACAAGCAGATCTTCGAAGTCGAGCTAAAACTGCCTCAACTTAATGAAGTCTGCCTGTCCGTCAAGTGAGCTGGCGAACTTACGGGGCGCGATGATGAAGCTCTCAATTAGCAGACACTCTCATTTGGAGCGACACCTGCGCAGAGTTGTAAAGCATGCGTAAAAATCAAAATCCATCGGCAATTGATGAGTGGCCAAGTGTTAACCGATTGAGCTCGAATGGTGCTCGTGTTCCTCGATGCGTTGGTGCAGGTGGCGGGTTGTCATGCCGATATAGCCAGCGTCACACTGGCCACATTGAAATTTGTAAACAACGCATTGTTGACACAAAAGTTTCGGCTTCGCTTCCTTCGGTCAAAAAGCTTCGCCAATTTTTCTGCTGGTGAATATTGGCGTAATTTGTACCCGCACTTTACATGCCAGATCATCTAGACGGTGCTTTAGGTTGCGCGCTCTTTTTATCCTTACAAGGAATAATGAATCGCACGATCTCATTGGCAAAACTTACATCCAAGTTACGTTGGCGGGAAATGCACTTTTCGACTAAGTCAAATACAATCCGGTTAAATCAATCGTTGAGACCAACTATCAGGAAAGGTTATGAGACCAGGTGAAATGCTTGTGTCCTACGATATCACGTCACTTTTCACGCGTGTACCAGCAAATGAGACAAAAGAAATCCTTGTTGACAAAGCCTTTCACGACGATTGGTTATATTGATTACCTATAATTGCAAGGACCAGCTATGAGGCAAATCTGAAATATTTGTAGAAAATTTTAGTCTGTTTAAAGTCATGCTAACAAACTGCACTTATGATAACTTAAATGCATTAAATTTGGTTCATTTTAATAAAAGTTGACGTCCTGGCCGAACCATAAATATGAGATACCAGACTATTTTTGATTTCCATTCCTAGCAGAAAGAATACGCTTTTCCACTTGCAGGACATGTTTCGACAACATCTATTGTCATACTCAACCGAGTTAGCATTTTCAAGAGACCGGTATAAAGACAGACGAGGCGTGAGCACTCCAATCAATACGCCGGTTCGTTACCAAACATTTCTAAACCGAAACGTTTAACATTCCAAAGGCGAAGGGACGCATAGAAGACAAATAAGTAAACGACACTTGAACAAACGCTGCGACACCTGTTGTACACAGATACGCAACAAGGACAACAAGGAGTAAAGAGAAGAATGACGATAGATGATGTCGAAACATATACTGCAAATTGAAAAGCGCATTCTTTCTGTTGAAAGTTATTAGCAACATAATTCCGATTCATCCATTCGAAAGTATTATTCCTAGCAAATATTCGCAATTCCATTAGTTCAGAAACAAGCGAGATAGAAGGCTTAAACTAAAAGATGCATCACTGATGGAGAGGGATTTTCTTTGGCAGCTCGTTTTTAACTAACAAAAAATTTAGGCTAATGTTGTGTATGAGCAGGGAAGCTATCTGAACATGCTTCCCGCTAGTAGAGTAGGGGTTGTCGACTGATGCCAATTATGAGCAGCAAAAAGCAGCGACTAGACCAGATAAGAAGCTATATGTTACCTCCATCAGTTGAGATCCGCATCCATACAAGAGTTTCTGTCAACATTTAGCCACATGCCCCAGGAGTATCCTAGTGGTCTCATTCGGCCAAATGTCGATACTACGGGCTTTTCTCCACTTCCCAATTAGCCAAACAGAACCAGATAAGCATTAAAGTACGCTAGAACAGAAGCCTTTCCCAGCTTTAAGCAATCTTTAGCTCAGACATTGCAGGATGCTCCGAAATTGAAAAGCTTTTAAGCAGCTCTAAACCCACGCTTCTTGAAGGTGATCAAACCATCATGGGCATTAATTTTCAAGAGTATGCACGCGATCCAGTTATTATAGAGATCAGTGAGATCAGCATTAACTATCTGTTTTCGTCAAGTCTCGGAGAATCAGGAATGCTACGGCTTTGTGCGCATTAGCAAAAAGTCGCAAATCATCAGCCATTTCGTTAAAGCTGCTTGCAATTGTTGGTGGGAGACGCAGAAGCACGTTGATAAATTACTATGACCGCTTAATTGTCATCCCATTTTTTTTAAAGAAAGAGCATTAGTATCGATCCTTTTTCTTATCATGTTTATCACGTTCCCCTTTGCTTCGGAAAGTTAGCATAATATTTGCCATCGTCCGGATCCTATTCGCTAAAATAAATCTTAATACACCCTTCCCTAGAGTTTATAACATGTGGAATCAAGGGTCAGTCGATTCGTTGCAACACCGTCTATTATAAAATATAGGTAGATAGGAGATACTATGTTCCGAAAGCAAATCCTTTCGTGGAAATATTGTTTGATTTTTTTTATTGGGGTTTTTGGAGTTTCACTTTCAAAACACCATCCGATTCACTAAACTAAAAATCTAAAAAAAATTCCAGTTTCATGTTTCGATTTCAGAAATTCCATTTCTGATTTACCAATCTCAGGAAAAAAGCGTTTCGATAAGAAAATAATAACAAGCAACAGAAGCAAGTACCGAGTTTTAGGTCCATGAAAAATTCTTTTTTTTTTCATGACTGTTATTTCTTGCACCAACCGTCAAGTTGATATAAGAGATTAGAGATTGTAAATATCCTTTGATTTTTTTTATTGGGGTTTTCGGAGTTTCATTTTCAAAACACTATCCGATTCAATAAACTAAAAGTCCAAAAAAATTCCAGTTTTCAGTAATGCCACAACTCAAGTACCAAGTTTAAGGTTCATGCCTAACTGTTATTTCTTGCACCAACCCTCAAGCTGATAGCAGAGATCAGAGACCACTAGCAATAACAAATGTTATGCAAACACCTTTTGGCATATCAAACGGCTAATTTTACACACGTTTTGTCTCGGCAAAAGGACTCGTAGGGGGCCTTTTTTGGGGGTCTCAACTGGCCAAGCAACTGCTTGGAGTCCCATTAAGAACTCGAAACCCCTGGAGAGCTCGAGTGCACTGTTTCATCAGAACATAAGCTCTCAAGTGATCCTCACAGTTTCAACAGCCTGCCCCAAATCACTTGAACTTCTGGCACTACTTTGATAGTGATGTTTCTGTAGCTGTAGCAGCATGTGAGATGATGCATGAGCAATCACTATGAAAAATAGAGCGCCCGACCTCCAAGCCTTATTGGACCTCTAAATTTAACTAGTGAATTGAATAACCCATTCATTCATGGATTTCAAAATGCACAAAATTTCCAAAAAACGTGTTTACTTAAACCTATTCTTAAGGTCGTCAGGAAAGCTACCATGCAGCACAAAAGTAACATCCTTGACCTAGGGATCTACCACCTTGTCAATGCAAGAACAGGCATGTCAGCTATGGAGGAGATTGATGCACTGCAATCATCAAAAATGGTATCAAACTTATTACCCAACAAATAGAAATCCAAACGTGGCTGCTTTGCTCTTTCAGCCGTTACGAATTATTTACAGCAATGCAGAGGGAAATAAACAACATAACCCGGATAAACCAATTCAAACAACTAATGCTGACAGACCACATCAAAGCTATTTTCCAATTATGACATATTTACTTCAATACATCAAGTTTACTGAGCACTTCAAAACGAATCGCCAGTCACATTAATAGTAAGGTATTCACAAAACTAGTGCAAATATGTTGGCTATTCAATATCTAACAGAGAGTACAAAAATATTACTCATCGATTGCAAAATTTAAACAAACCAAACTATGACCAGACACATTTATTCGAAGCGCCATATCTATCGTGCAGCACAAGAAAATCAAGGTAAAAATTTACCTTGCGTTAGAAATTTTCAGACGTTTCCACGTATTCTGGTTGTTTACAACATAGTTCTGCATGTTATTTAAGAAGCACATAGATGCACCAAATTTAATGTAGAATGGAACTACATCTGAAAAGGAATATCAAAGATAAATCAGAAATGAAACACCTACCTGGTGCCCCAACTGCCACCACTGTTTGGGCAGTAGTTTACAGTAACTCTTTTAAGCTGAGGTACAAATCGTCCAAATTTCCAATGCAGCTCTATTTTGTCATTTGCCCTCTGCTTATGAGGAATTTTTATCATCTTTGCTGCCTTCCTAATACTGTAGAAGATTTGGCCACGCAGCTGATATCCTGCCATTTACTGCTAATACGTAAGTAAACATAATATTCAAGCAAATTTCTTTCGTTTATGCTCAGCAATCATGCATAATTGCAAAGACACACAAATTAAAGTGGATGCTCACAAGATGAATTTTACGAATTTAAAGATACAAACTAAAAATGTTACTGTTTTTAATTACCTTGGAATACATAAGCCAAATGTGTAACTAGCCCTTATGTCAATACCTTGAATGTAGATGATGACAGGAACTGGGCCTTTTTACATGCACATCAGCAGAAAACCTCACAGAATGTCTGAAAAATGCTTAAATTAATTTAAATTAAGAGTTGGCTGGGATGTGCAAATTGCATGAGGGATATTGGTGGCTTGATACTAGGCATGATACTAGGCAGGAGAAAATAAATCCTTTACAAAGCATGTAATTTTCCAAAGAAAAATCTTTAGAGCTTGCATCTCTAAACTTCGCTATGCTTCATGGAGGCCTGCAAAACAGTTATTACCGATTTCTTCTAAATTAGGTATTTTCTTTATGACTGACGAATTCACGTCCGAATAAAAAAATTTTTAAATTAGGTATTTTCTTTATGACTGACGAATTCACGTCCGAATAAAATTTTTTTCCAATAATCGTTTTGCTCCTTGATTTTTGAGTATTGCTGCTGCGGTTCCAAAAGGAATCCTCAAGAGTCTATCGGCAAGAGAATGGTGTTCCAGTTCCAACTGTTCTGCAGGGAAATTCAGAAGGAGAAACCGTTCCCAAAGCTCGGTGACCCTAACTGAGCGTACAACCCCATCATTCGAGCGTACCCGTGGCCTTTGTTAAGGCCAAGGATATAGCGAAGGGCCACCCGGTTCTAATACCAGGCACAACATATATATTGGGTTTGGCTCCCGCTGGCGGTTTAGAAGCTGCGCATTTTATGAAGGGCACGCATTACCGCATGACGCATTAGTCCTAGCCCTAACTTTTCGCGGGGTGAGCCCGATCGAGCAACAAACGCGGAGCCACTTCCGTCTAGTTACCCCCACCCCCACCCCCACCAAAAGGAAAAAAATATGAAATTTTAAGGTGGATTTCCATATCTGGAAAATTTTCCGCGGACAGAACGGATCAAAAGATGCCGCTAATTGGTCCGCAGAAAATTTTCTGATGACCAGTTACCACACTCGGAAAATTTTCCGTGGACGGTAATGGCTGGCTGGCAATCACCGCTATCCCTTGCCAGCCTCCACACATCTACTGATTGGTTCGTTTTAAAAGTTTGCCGCCAGAAGTGGGTTAAGCGCTGCTAACACTATCAGATTCGTGCAAACGAGACTTCATGTTATGCCATGAACGTATCACCGTGACGTGATGTCTTTTTATTCAGTACTTACTGCTACCCTGCTCTTATGCCCTGTGTTTGTTTTTTTTATTCAATGGGTAACTTTCTGCATCCAAACTTCAAAAAACACCGCGTTTGTCTACGCGCACACTCACGTCCTCAAATGTATGTTTCATGTAGGGTAAACTGATGCAAAAGCTACAGAGGTTCAGAAGCATGTGCTTCAAAATGTGAGTAAGAAATTGGATGTTTGGCACGTCGTTTCTGCGATTTTTTGTTTTCAGCCTTAATTCTTTTTTGCGTGAGTTGCGAGTGCCTGACAAGGGCAACTGAAGATTATCCCACAGGTTCTATTTATGTGTCGTGTTAGGGAAAAGTAAATTAGTTTCAACCATTTAAAAATAAGATCTATTTAACTTCATCTCCGATCCAACATTCGTTCGAGTTGCCGTGCCTTTTACAAGTGCCCCCATTCTGCTGGCTGGCTTTAACCACGCTAAAATAACACGCGCCAAACATCTACTCGATCTGAAACGCTGATTGGCTCGTTTTCGAATTTGCCGCCAGAAATCCGTTCAAAGTTGGATTCAGTTCAACTCTGTCCGGACAGAGCGGTACGGAAAAGATTCCGTTGCGATAAGCCTCTAATTGGCAATCAATCAGCGGCGTCTTTTGATCCGTTCTGTCCCCGGAAAATTTTCTTGATATGGAAATCCACCTTAAAGCAATAAGTCGAGTCTATTTTGGGCCATTTATAGCCGCCAGAATCAGACTTTTTGCTATGTTCCTTAGTGGCATTCTTGACATTCTTTTGTGGGAGTAGCTAACTTGACGCTCTCCTACATGCGGCAATAATTATAAAAATTTAGCCAAAGATCAATCCGATTTTTTGCCATGTAATGCCACCGTAATCAGATTTCTTGCCACATGCCTTCATAGCACTCTCGTCGATTCTTTGCTAAAGGAGAGGGTGTCTAACCCGTTTTTTGGGAGAGGCCCTGACAGTCTTCAAAATCAGATTTCTTACCACATGTGGTCATATAAATCTTGACAATCTTTTGATAAGGGCAGCCTAATTTCAAGGAAGCCCACGATATAATCTGCGACCATATGGCTGACATTTCGATGCATTAATGCCCTGGTCGATGTTTTTGTATGTAATTCACCAGCCACTTTTTTGGTTGCAATCATTGGTAATAAACAATTTGCAGAACATCAGTCCAAGTTATCCGCAATGAAAGAGGCGCCGTTAATGAGGCATTAAAAAGCATTGACTTCCATTATTTGAAAATCTCATTTGAAACACATTTGAAACCCTTAGTTTCGAGAGGGCAATCTGCACCACCGCATGATCCCAACGACGCATTTTATTTTATTTACGCATTTTAACTTTTTTTCTTGTTCAGAATCTATTTTCTATTATGTTTCCAAAATTTATTCAGACCCCAAATAAAAACAACGAGAATAAACACAGTTTCTCTCGACTCTGGCTATAAAGATATTCTCTGATCTAGCACGCTTTTCTCACTGCCCTGGCGCGCACGCGCAAGTTAAATAATAAGGCAACCTCCATGATAAAATCTTTATAATGTAATCTCCCAAATCTTCGTGTGTCATTACAGTCCTTCTTCCTAAAGTTTGTTTTACTGTCCGTACCTTTGAGGTGGAGCGTGTCGGCGCTTTGGATGGCGTCGATCGCCCGGGGCGGGTGGAACCACGACAGTTACGACAGGTACGTCGGCAGTGACTTCGCGAGCTGTGTCTGGGTCCTCAGGGTCCCAAACGTCACTCTTTATTTGATTTGCATGCCTTCGGACAAGACCATACTGGGTTGTAACCAAATAATTGACTTTGCTCAATACTTCTGAAATAGTGCCCCTAATCCATTTCACTCCAGCGCCAAAGTTCTTGACGAGAAATGCTGCTCCACCTGTAAAAGAGCGACTTGGTGTAGGTGGGACATCACTATTCCTTCTTGTAGGTTTGTTCATCTGGTCACGCGCTTGTGGACGAAGCAAATAGTGGTTTGTTCATAGGTGACGACGCATCAAGAACTCACAGGGTGGCAATCCCGTCAAAGGGTGAGAGGTTATTCTGTAGTGAATGAGAAAATT
Source organism: Craspedacusta sowerbii (assembly GCA_003687565.2). Lineage (NCBI taxonomy): Eukaryota > Metazoa > Cnidaria > Hydrozoa > Limnomedusae > Olindiidae > Craspedacusta > Craspedacusta sowerbii. The sequence goes on along the minus strand of QQSS02231824.1, from coordinate 2,073 downwards.
TCTTAATGCATCTTTCTCCTTCCTCCCGGTCGATGCGGCCTTTGTCATCGCATATTTGCTCCTAGTGCAGGTGGAATCATGACACGCATGCCCAACATTAAACATCCATTCTCGATGGTGATATCGTTTCGGCGACTGTAGTAAGGCTCCATGCCAGGTTCTTTGCTGTGCAGAGTTCATCCAGAAAACACGAATCGCTTTACTTTCTGCAAGATCGGATCACTCACAGTGTGCTTTGCCACAACGGAACTGTCCACTGGAAGATTTTCCAATCTAATTTATTTTGTCACCTCAACGACACCTACGAGGGTGTGAGTATTCCTGCCTCGGTAACCGTGATAAACCATCAGCATTGCCCATTTGGTCTGCTGGCTTGTAGCTTATCTGGAAATTATACCCCATCAAGAATAGTGCCCATCGCTGTAAGAGTGCGGCAGTTACGTTGTTGACTCCATTCTAGAAACCGAAAATAGTTGTCACAGGTTTGTAGTCAGTTTAAAGTCCGAAATGGCGGCGAATAGTTTTTTTTTTGTGCAGATGACCAGGTCTTTGATGCGTAACATATCGGTCTCTTCGTGCTATCCTTGTAGCGATGAAACAGTGTTGCGCCAACTCCGTAGCTGATTGTTGTCAGTTTTAGTGCCACGCTTCCCAGGTGTGCGCTGGCTGGTCTTGCATACCGCTTTAATGTGACCTCGTTTGCCACAAGCATTACAATTTTCATTGCGAGAACGGCACTCTGTCTGAAAATGTTCTTTTGACCCACATCTATAGCATAGCTTAATTGGCCCTTTGTTGTCTTTCCGTGCGTGCTTTAATCCGCTAATACGCAATAAATCGGGTAATTGCTAACATAATCAATCCGAGGTCGTGGCATAGTTCCAATGTTGCAAAATTTCTTTAATGTATTCTCCCTAATGTTCGTGCGTCATTACATTTTCCACAGGTGAAAAGCATTTTGACCTACTGTTTACATTTAGGTAAGATACGTTTAAAAAATATCATGTAAAAATAGAACCAGTTTTATGCTTGACATAAATGAAGGTTTTAGCAACACTTTTAGGGCTTTTTTGCATATGAATGATACGTGCTTAAGTCATGCTAATTTTGGTAAGAAACGATAGTGGCTGGGCTTCAAAGTCATCAAAATAGGCTCGCCGTTAGAGCATTCGCACTAGCTAGTGTAACAATTTAACAGTTCTATGTAAAATAAGTATCTTAAAGTTGTTGTAGGCTTGCTAGCTCTATATTCAGCATAGGCGAGAGTAATGAACTTCATTGACGAAGACGCTAAAGGTCGCTGGTCATCTATCAGTTGTTTATCCCAGTCCCAGTGTTACCGATTCGAGCAAAGTGTAAGTGAGACGATTGCGCAGATCTTATGCTTGGTGACGCTTCGAAGTCAGGTTGCACGTCGCGCGCTATATGAACAGCTGGGGAAGGGCACACCACTAGATTCCAGGACAGAGTATTCACCATCACTGCTTGGAAATATTTGAACTACGCGGGCGAGGCGCCAAAGAATTCTACGTTGGTCATCTTGGACAGCTCCACGTCCCCAACTTTCACTAGTCGCAGGTCACCGCTTTTCTGCCAATTTTGATGCAGCCGCAAGCGTAGCAAATATTCCTTTGACCAGCGTTTGAAAATATGATCTAATGTATTTTGCTTGTGGGTAGATCTCTTGTTAACTTCATTGTGGGTGGACTGAAAAAAAAACTTTCTGGTCGCTTAGCAGTTCGGCCGTCATTGGCAGCCTTCGACCGAAAATCAAATGATTCGGCGTCAGCGCCTGCGAGGTGTCGTCCTTGGAAACATACATTAAAGGTCGGTTGTTCAACACGCCCTCGACTTCAGTTAGAATTGTGCGCACTTTCGCCCGACAAGCGCGCCTTGAAAATAAACTTTCTTAGACAGCGCTTTGTTAACTTAATCATTGTTTTTAAAAAAAAAACACCTGTCCAAAAGGTGTCGGGTGTAGGAAATTGGTACTCTTTATACCTATATTATTGTAGAGTTTTCGGGAAACGGAGCTGGTAATCGGGTATGTGTCTCCCGGCTGCGTGGGTACGG
>QQSS02231813.1:0-10217 GCA_003687565.2 Craspedacusta sowerbii | reverse complement strand
ATAGATAGATAGATAGATAGATAGATAGATAGATAGATAGATAGATAGATAGATAGATAGATAGATAGACCGACAGAAAAAACTGGCAAGACCCATACTAACCATGAACACGATTGTTGGTACTCCCGAACACAAGTGTTCCTCGAAAACTTGCATCACCCCCTTCTTTACCATCAGTATTAGCGGCGATGTAGCCAACGAGGTTGCTTCGCTCAGCGTCCGCGAAAACGCCAGCTCCACTGACACCCTCCAGCCATATGTTGTTTGGTCCCCCAAGGTTGAGGCGAGCATTAACTCTTGTTTCGGCGTAAAACGTTCTGCTTGTAACAAATCCGTGGTAAGTGACGCCCAATTGACTATCCCCCAAAGTTCGCCGCAAGAATAGGCACGGCTTTGATGAGGTCTTGCCTTGTTCTCCAGGGCTCGACTGCGATCTTGGTCCTTCACAGGAGGTCATATTCAGCTGCCTTGCGGCAACACGAATGACGTGTTCCGCACAATTAAAATAAACATCATAAGTAAACCCAGAATAAGAAAGAAAAAAACTATTCGCCTGAAATATAAGAAATAAGTTAGTCACAGTCACAGAAAATGTGTTCTATACCTCAAAGATGCTCCATTAGAAACTGCAACGTGAAGCTATTGCAGTCCGCATGAACTTGTTAAAAAATTAGTTTGCGTTGCGTTATGTTCGCTAAAAGCTCGCCGCCGTGAGGTGTCCACGGTAAAATCCCGCAATGCCTTCCTCCAGAAAATACTTAGTGCAGGAAATAAGTTTGCAATCGTATCGTTTTTCCGGGAGAATTTTCAGCTATTGGCGTCATAAGATTATTTAGAATGAGCAAACCAGTGAACAAAATATTTAATTTTATTTACATTACTTCATTTACATTACATTTGTAAGAAAATATAATGAAGATAGATGTATTATGTAAGTCAATAAATTCCTAATTCAAAAAAAATCTTTAAAATGTACTAAAACAGCGAACCAAACAAATCCTGGCTAATTTGCATTATTTAACCTCAGGTCAATGAATTTTGGGAGTTGTGAGATCGAGTTGATCAAATCCCGCAATGATGATTACTTAGCTGCAGAAATACGCCTTTCTTCTCTCTTCTGCCAGGTGATCGGAGCATAAGCCTGACTAAAACGTGAGGCTGTTCCCAGCAAAAGGGCGTCCGAATCAAGTGCGACCTTTAGCCCGACTGAGAGGTACTGTCAAGTGTCTATAAAAGCCTTATGGTCGAAGATCCTAGCAGCAGTCGCTATAAAGACAAAGTCCTTCACATATTCCATCCAAGATTCCAATCAGTCCTATTCGTTTAGCTTAACTTTATGCGCAAAAGGGCTTTAATGTGACGACTTTTGACCAGTGAGTAAAATCAAAAAATGGCGACGAGCAAGTTTAAAAAAAAAAACATAACCATGACTCTGCCTTGGAAACTACTTGGTGTTGGGGTCGTTCAAAACGAGCCAACCACAGGGTGACCGGTGAGTGTGGTCAAACCTAGGATCTGAGCAATTGGTCCAGTAAAAATCATTCCCTTAGAACCCTGAACGTTTGTACTCACTAGCGAAAAAAACTAAATGAAACAGACTTCAAAAAAATGAACAACAACTTTGAAGAACCCACCTGGTCTGCTCCGCTCCTCAGCGAGAAGGCATGTTGGCGAAGCAAAGCCACCCATCTCGGTAGCCGGCTTATTGTCATCCCGAATAACCAAACCTTCAGAGAAACAAGAAATGTCGTCAATGAGAGCCATTCCCATCAATCCATAAGGTGATAGCAATGAAATCATGTCACCCAATGACAAACTTATTATGAAAGACTAAAATGAAAATAGAAAAACGAGCGACCGAATAAAGTTGCATATCGTTTAGCAGACACGACCAAATAGATTCCACAGTCACATTTCCAACATACACTACATCGGTAATATAAACTAATGATTAATACATAATCCTTTGCCGATAAAGTCAGAGTACATAGAATCAAATAAAAATATTGCCAAGGTTCAAAGCAACACAGCAATATGGTGTGTAGTAGTTAGTAAGGGCAAATAAGCCTAAATGAACCATCCTTCCCTTCGGACTCAATGTTCCTAAACAGCGCGTACTTAAGGTAGGTGTTGAAATATATCAAATTATAACACATCTCCGTATTAATTAAGTGCGACTATCTTGTGTTAATGTATATGCTAAACGGGCATGCAATGCAGTCAGATCCTTATAGATGCCTTTCAACCCATAACTAGCCATTCATGGCCTCAACCAGAGCCTAATTAGCATACAGACAGACCAAACTTGGACTCACTGAAGTCGTCGAAATCTTAACAAACACTGGTTTTACACTTGCAGGCTACCATTGGAAACGAACAATGGCATTAGCAACCAAACTTTGCCCAGGATTACTTGAGGCCTTAGAGCTCACCAATGAGCTCAAAAGACGATGAGAACAGTCCATAGACATTGATGAACGATTTAAACATTGATCAAACATCAGCACACAAAAAAATTTCCTTGCTTACTCAAAGAATCGAAATTCAGCCAGCTCTGAGACAACATCACTTTGTCGAAAAGAAGATTAGTTATCCTCGCTAAATCTGCGTTCGAGAAGGTAATACAAGTCCCATGTTTCCAAGACCGTTCGCTATTCCGATAAAATACAGATTCAAGTTCTGCATCTGTGTTGGCGCAAACTTTGGCTTTCCCGGAAAGTCTAAAACATCAGAAAGTGCATATCAAAGTGCTCAAGTGCTCATGCTTATGAGTATCATACTTCCACGACTTAAACGCAGTGAACATTATAGCTTAGCATCTTAGTGCACAAGCCTTACCTAAAGCCTAAAATTTCTGAACATATTAAAACGGATTACTTTAAAACCGCAACAGTGCGGCAGCCCAACCAAAAACATAGTTGATAGTGGGCATGAGATAACTTTGTGTCGAAATTATGGACCAGTCAGGCAAGGTAGCTATTTATTTCTCTGTTGGAAACGCGGACCCTCGCCATCTAATTTTAAGCGAATAATGGCATTACTTATGCAGACTTGTAGTGAAACCAACCTTCGAATTCTTAAGGTATTTAGTTACACTCATTGGAACCAAGCTGTGCTGACGTAGATGAGCGGCATTAAGTACTTAGAAAGACTATAAACAATAGCCTGATTAGACTATGAACAATAGCAGACATCCATCGACTGTCGGATGAGCCTTTCAAGGAACTGACGATCTAAATGCCAGCTAACAGCGGTAGGCTCGAACCACTGGTCGATGCTCCGACATTCGCGATTTGTAATCGAACTGAAGGCTTTCACCAGAGGAAACTCTTCTTGAATAAGGTCACAAAAACAGACGACGAAGTCCCATAGTTGCTGGCCCGGTCGTCATAACCAGAAGATACTAATTTAGACCAATTCAGAAATAATGGATGCATGGGTTCTCATCACAACTGATCGGTATACTCAGAGACAGAAACCACACACACACACACACACACACACACACACACACACACACACACACACACACACACACACACACACACACACACTCACACACACACACAAACACACACACACACACACATAAGCACGCAAATACAAACAAAGATCGGAGATGACTTGATCAGTCTTTTGTTTGCCAAATTTAAACTGATGAGCAGGAGAAACAGATTGATAAAACTTCTCAACAAAAGGGTGCTGTACTATAAATTCAAGTAAGTCTTGGGCTACAAAGAGCACAAATACATTTTTAACAAAACTTACTGAATCCTTCCATTTGGCGTGAGTGGAGCTTTGTAATTGAGATCCGTGATCGTGAAGTTGGCAATAGCATCAGGAACTATCCCTTTCTCAGGAACATTATAACCTCCATATTTAGCTAATTCTAAATTCAATTCAGCCATGTTGGACGTCAAAAGATTACCCTTCACAACAGCTTCTTGGTCTTCGTAGGCAACTGTTATATTACTAATAGAGCCAATGACGTTCGCCTCTGCTCCACTGCCAGAAAGGTCCCACGTCTGTGTTGTGGGATCGTAACACTTGGTAATCGTTGTATTTCTTAGAGTAACGGCACACTTCTCATCGGTGGATCCTGTCGGGACTACACAGGCGGAGATGACTGTCAATTCAGGAGCGGGGATAATTTTCAAGCAATATTTCTTATCCTGTTCCTGCGACACTTTGATTGAAATCTCACTTATAGTAGCCTTCTGCTGTATGTTTTCAGCTAGTCGAACATCCCCAATAGAAAATCCATCAGGGGCGGGTAAAAAATATTGCAAAGCTGCGTTCGATAACGCACCCAAACCAGGAATTCTTAATGTTACCCCATTAGTATCAGGCCACGCAAAAACAAATTTCTTTACTACACCAGGCATGTTAAGCTTAAGGCCAGCGGATGGATTCATCCTGAACTTGACAGAGAGGCCTGGAGGAACTAGCATTTCTTCACCAAAGGAAGATCGGTCGTTCACGTTCATGATCGTGCCAAGGTCTTCCAAGTTTGTCCAAGCAGAATATGCGATCCCCCTCCTCGATGACAAAAATAAAATGTTTTTAACTTGAGAAAGTCCTTGGAAGGCCTCGATCGCCATAATATCGCCCTTCGTTACACCAAGAACATTCCGAAAATTGAAGGTTTTGTACAAAAATTTGGCAGCAAAGCCACAAAAAACTTCTCTTGAATTTAACGAATCCTCACCGTTCTGACAAACCAGGTATGCTACTTTGGCACTATTTAGCAAAGGCGAGCCTGAAATTTGCTTCTCGCGTCCCAAAAGGTGCAAACTAAATATTCCGCGCTCACCCAACTCAATATGCATGGTACCTTCAGGATAAGAGAACGAAAGACCCTCAAAGTTAATCGAGGCTCGGTCAATGTGAAGCTCGAGTGGATACAAGTCTTCAACAGTCTTTTGGACGATTGATAAGACCTCAGCCACATTAAATTGGCCACTCTCAGACGGTGCAAGGTCTAAATAAACATCTGTGTCGAAGTCAGCTGAAGTGCGCACACTGTCCTGTTCCAGCGGTTTCTCAAATTCCTTTGCTAACGCTAAATTAACCACTTTATTACCAGCCATCAGGGTTGCAACCCCCTTCAGTTCTAATCTCATCCAATTACTACCTGCAGCGTTGGCATAGCCATCATAGTTGAACCTGATCACCTCGACTGTAACACTTTCAAACACCACGAAACGATCCTAAAACATATAGCAGAGCATTCATGGCACTGAAGTAGCAAAAGCCTTGTCATGGTTACTATAAACATTGCACAAGCAAAACAGCAGCACGATCTTCATTTTAGGAGAGCCGCAATTCGGCGTGCTGTCGTTTAACTCCAAAATCATGCATCAGCATGCCACAAGTCCACATGACGATCCCGCAAATAAAAACAGGGTGCTGGCTGCACACTTAACACAAAAATCCATACTTCGGTTCTAAATATTGAACACATACGTCAGAAACTCTTACATTAGAGCATAAGTAGCAAGCTATATAAAGAAAAATCTTACTGCTTCAACTCTATTCTCTGCAATGGAAGCACAACTGAACTTCACTTCTTGTAAGTTATCGCAGTTGTTGACAGCCATTGCTCGGCATTTGAAAATTTGAGGCTGGACAACCCTTCTTGAAAACTTTTGAATTCTCTCTCCAACAACTTGTCCACTAGCAAAAACACCCCGAAGAAGGTCACCGAAATGGCATCCGCCATCGGGGCCTTGTAAATCATAGACTGAGTTACAATTTGATCCAGATGTCTTTTGAATGTTGCAGTTACTAATGGCAGGTGAGCTTTGTCCCGATGCCAAAGAATCCAAAGATCTAACACTCCCAAGCGCAGGAGTGACATGGGATGCACCTTAAGACAGGGTTACTACACATTCAAGCAAGATATTTGATCAAAAACCAAACAATAGCTAGAAAATGCAAATAAATTAAGAGCAACAGCAGGATGACAAAAGCCCCAGCCAAGATTAAAGAAATTATTTGCTTTAAATCCAAGTACGAATACTTCTCACAATTACATAGTCTAAGCATCTCTCAATCTTGAAAAATGCACTTCATCAAAAGATTGCTGAGACTGATAATCAATTGCGGTTTTTGCCAGACAATCGGCAAGTCTTACTTACAGGTGCTAATATTATTTGGCAGAAAGCGGAATCCTGGTCCTTTGTCCTCGCCAAAACTTATCTATCCCATCGATCTGGCAGAGATCAGTCTGCGTTTTATACGTCCTGCCACACACGGTTGGTTTACGCGTGATGAACTTGCTCCAAAATTTGCATTATGCGTTATTGTTTCTTTTTCATCCTTACTTGATTTGTAACGATTTTGGGCTCATGTCTTGTGCATATGTAGACACTTGGCAATAGCATTCTTAGCCATTCTTTCGAACATCACGCTGCAATTTTTCTAAAACCCTAATTCCATGCCTGGGAAGACTTCAAAGAAATCCTTACTTTTATGTGAATTGTAGACCTCATCATGATACATATCTCAAAGCAGTTTATATATCACACATTCAGCTCACTTATACAAGGACGACTGAATTTCACATTCGTTTTGAATCAGTTGCTCTTCATGAATCTATGAAAGTATGTTTAAGCCCGCATGCATACACTTAATAAAATTTTTCCAAAACCTTAGAGATTTTATGCAAAAGCATACTTTAATTTGAAAAGATGTAAATTGTCCCAGAAAAAATGGATTCTTTAATGCTTTGCAAGTTATTGGGACCCTGGTCAACATTTGCTTTCTTTCAGGTATAGAAAGCATAAATCGTATATAAAAACATATGCCAGTACCTGCATTCTCAGAAAGATTTGGCACTTCATTATGATACTTTGAATGAACCACAGGCACACCTTCAGATTTAACCTTATGCAGCAAATATCTCTTATCATGTGCCTGATGACTGTTATCCAACCCTGATGTGGTGCTTGCTCCTGACGTTAGAAGGCACTTCCCTGTTAGTAATCCCAGAATGAGAAGGAAGTGAGCCACACAAGGAAATCTAAAAAAATGGCAATGCAATGGCAAGTCTTAAATTACGTGCAATATAACTATCATTCAAAGCAATAGCAAAATTTCGTAATATCTAGTACCGGATTAGGATATAAGTGTTCGAGCCACAGGAGGAGTAGAGAAGTAACTCTGCAGATGCTTTGGTTCACTTAAAACTATACTGGATTATTCCAACAAACTACTGTACTTATACAAAATTTGAAATTCACACAAATATCATAAAAATTTAAGGGTATTGGTTTATTAATTGTATTAAGGGTACTGGTTTCTTAGCTGCAGCAAGGCTAGTTTCTTCGTATTGTTCAACGCACAATTGACCAGTTTCTCCACTGGCAAGTACCCGACGCAATTAATTAATACCTCGCACACCTAAGTTAAGCGAACGCTATAATTATGTACAGTTTCGGTAAAACCTTTTTTTGTGCGTATAAAGATTTACAGCCTTCACAATAAAACCATGCAATACTTGGTACATAACAAAAATAGACCTGTATCGAAAATGAAATAAAACGAAACCCCGTGAGGAGAGCAGGATCAAACAACTGCAACTCCACACAGGACATACATTGATTAAAATAAGCGTTAGTAAAACCCAAGTCAAGAAATTCGCTGACCGAAGACTAGCACTCAGCTATATTAAGAAACCTCTTTGTATAAACAATGAACTTGATGGTAGCAAGAAGAACTTTCTGCTAACATCAATATTGCGCTCATGAAGACCAAAAAGCAGAATTGTGCATAATACATTGGCAAAAACACAAGATACAAAAACCCTAATAGACTAGAAACACTGTAAGGTAGTACGATGGATGGCAGAAGCACTGCATTCGAGCAAGAAGTGGGTGGTATCCTCAATAACGTCGTATGATACTAAGCAATTTGGGTCCTTAACTTCTGCAGAATTATGCAGATATTTATGTGCGCTCACGGCACTAAGCCCAATCTTTGTTGGGTTAAAAACCGAAGGCCCAATGAATGATGGATACTGTACGTAGATTTTCTTGAAGCACTATTCGGATCATTGCATTTTTGAAGCTTGTGCAGGTTTCAGATTGAAGAAGCGACTTGTCAAAGTTAGTCCAGTCACAGATTACGGCTGGGAAGAATGAAGCTTTAAACTTTAGAGTACGCTAGTTATAGCTTATGTAATCGAGTGGTCTCCTTAGTCTGTATGTGTTGAATCTAGCTGAAACCAAAGCGAGCAAGTATGCAGGTGTCATTTTTAAAATAATTTTCCAGAATAAGAGAAGTCTTCTATAACAGCGCCTTTCGGCCAGCGTTTCCCATCCTAAGTGTTTGTATAGCTTTGCAGCTGAGGTACCTTTCCAGGCACACAATATAGCTAAGGCAGCTTGGTATAGAGTGGATTCTAATTTGGTAAGAGATAAAGTGGTGAGTCATAAATTACATCACCTTATTCAAGGAGGGGTGTTATAAACGACTTATAAATAGTCAAAAGACTAACTGTTGGAAGATTATTACGAAGCCAACGCAGTAGACCAACCCTTTTCATAACTTTAGTCATTAATTTGCTGATGTTGCAAGTGAAAGACAGATTTTTATCTAATAGTAACCATAAGTGCTTAATTTCCTGTTGTACCAGGGAATTATTGAACAGTAAAAGAGGATTGCAACCACATATTTTTTTCGAGAAAATTACCTTTACAGCTTGCTTATTCGGATCGGGATTTTATTAAAAACCATTTTTCAAAGGTAAGACCAAGTTTCAATTAATGATAGATCATTAATAGAATCGTCGTACGAGATCTGAGTGTTATGCACACTGGAAAACAGAGAGATGTCTCAACAAAGAAGGCACCCATCACTTGTGAATCTGCGATTAAATCATCTACATATATGTACTAGGATTAGTAAGGGTCTTAATGGTCCTATGGTCCTATGGAACCTTGGGGAACGCCGGACAGAACAGGCCTTCGAGAAGACTTTGCACCATCCAGAATAACTCGCTTGAACCTACCAAAACGTTTTGTCCTTGGCTTCTTCTTTCGGAATGGTGACCCAATCATTTTTGGTTTTCTCGTCTCTCTTCGGAACATCTTCCCCAACACGACGGGAGGTAAGGGAATTTTTTTTTTTTTTTTTTTTAATGGGCTGGTTAAGGTCGATTGATCGGAAAAATCTTCGTGACTAGTCCGACCACAACTTTTCCAAGTACACGTAGTTTCTCTGTGCGACTGTGAATATCAACTCCGAGGTAAGTTTCTATCACCCTTCCTATTGGTCATTCTCCTCTATATTTTTCTGTTCATATCACCAGCGCTGTCGTTCCTATGCTGATGTCCTTAGTTTCCAGGTTGTCATGGAATGCCCATGGTTTTAAGAACACGGAAGCGCTTGGGCCCCTCTCTAGCTATCGCAAGGAGCAGGAAGTGAGCAGGAAAGACCCCCAAATGAGCGCCCTACTCTACCATTGGACAATCTGTATACATTCCTCCTACCAAACTGTACATAAACTCCAGAAATGTAATTAGATGTAGTAGTTGTGGTACAAGAAGTAACGTAGCAATAAGAATGTAATATTCATACAGTTCTGAGTTTCTGTCTAGCTTCTCCGGGCAACTCCACACAACGGTGCCTCAAAATTTTCATCCTGGTCACGGCACCAAAACGTTGAGGTTCATTCGGCACGATTTCCAATTTCCACCCTTTGTGTAGGTCCTTTCCTCCTGTCGTCAACCGCGTCGACTTCAACACTTGCGATGGATTCGCGATCGTATTGACCATCGTCTTGTCCGCCCAGAATCCTCTTCAACATAGCTCCCAATACTCGCTGTATCTGGAGGTAATCCGACTCTAATTTTTTTGTAGTTGCTTGACAGCTTCAGTCCATTTCCGCTCCTCCAACTGTTTCTTTGTTGCTCCTGTCTTCTTAGTTTCCACTTCTTTGCGGCTCCTCGAACGAGCCATGAAAACTCCGAGATATTTCTGCACGTTTTGATAAGCATTGCTGTAATCTTGGGTTATTGTCCCGCTGTCTTATGAGGTCTACTTAACTGCTTTGTATTGACCGGCTCCCGCATAGCATTCTTTCAGCTATGATTAACAACCCTTTGCTACCAGAAGTTTTAAGGGGGGGTCACACCGCGCGCGGCCAATTATCTCGAATTAGAACGGAGGCTTTCCTATGGAGGTGGTCACACCGCGCGCGGCGAGCATCACGC
>QQSS02231802.1:0-10217 GCA_003687565.2 Craspedacusta sowerbii | reverse complement strand
TGTATACTTTTTTCCATTAATTGTGAGAATACATGCAATGTTATACGAATTCTTCCTTTCTTGCTCAGAGGCCACAACACGGAAGTGGCACGCCGACCCTTTCGCGTGCCACTTTTTGGCACACAGCCGAAAAAGTTTGCGAACCACTGGTCTAGACGATCCACTAAAAGCAATGAGAACTTGATAAAATTAATTATTGGTAAAGCTGTGAGCCGGCACACGTATTTACAATTAACACACAGGGGATATTACACGCTCGAAGCGGTTGACATCCAGTGCAGACAGTGGAGGCAACACTTGAGAACGGGTCTGGAGATCAGAGGCTGGCACAACAGAAATGGCAAGTGTTAATAATAAGAAGAAATAGGCTCGCCTACGAGGCCGGCTCACAAACAGGTATACCTTCACGTAGTTGCGGAAGAGATGCGGCAACAGAAAAATCACTTCCTCTAGTATAAAATGAGCTATCGAACATAACTTTACTTTATTTTAGCGCAGAGAGCATTCATTTTTTGCTCGTAATTTAAATAACAAAATGAAAATGATCATGACTTTTTCTAGATGCCGTAAAAGTAACATTGTTTCCTTCTACAATAGTCTTTGAATAAATGCACGACTTGGTAAGTACATAACAATCCCATTACAAATGCGCATGAGTTGAAGCAGATGTAAATGTTTCACTCTAGTAGATTAAACCAGCAGCTTATTCAAGATCGCATAAATGTTTCACTGCTCGAGACCATTTTAAAAGAGGATGAAAACGAAGATAATTCTCGGAAGAAGATCGGAAAAAGTCCAACAAAGCCGTCCTTAAATTTGTCAAGTCGACATTTTACAATGAAATGGCTATTATTTGGTTGCCACGAATTCTTTAATAGTGACTCGCACGTACAACATAGCCCACACACGATGATCCTAAGCAAATGGACGTATATTGAAAACAAAACTAAAACAAACACCACCTCATTTAAAGTACACTTATCATGCAGTTACACGCCACTACGAAATACGCCAAATTTAGCATGTTAAAACTTAGATCCTAAGCTAGCATCATGCACGTCAAAAAGTACCTGTTCGATTCTATCCTCAAAAGAACTTTATGTCGAGACTCCGTACTGGAGGGCAAAATCTTGCAGTAGAGGAGATATTCATCCTTCACTGCCTCGTGCAGTCTTGCCTGGAAGCTTGCAGCAACAGCTTCAGTGGCGTTAAGAAACTGGCCGTCAATGTCGCTAGTGGATAGCCTCGCTCTTTTTTTAGAGACAGTGAACTGAGTTGGCTTTTGTGCTGAAGCTGGGCTACAAGATGAGACCTAGCTGTATAAAATGTATAATATAAATTTGGCGACATCATCTGTTCCAAACATCCCGCGTTCTGACGAAGCAACAAGGGGAAGATAAATAAGGTGGTATCGACATAGTAGAGTATCTCAACAAGTACTTGGAACTCACAGGGCAGAGGCAAACAATGCATGAAATTTGTGCCCTTTCAACCTCTTGGGTATGAAGTTGATATACACAATACAAACCAAAACCCCATGGATTGAGGCAGCTAGATGAAAAAATATAATAACTGTTCTACGTTCTCCTCCCATACTGCCAAACCCCTCCCGTTCGTCCATCATTTCTTTTGCAAGTGGAGACTTTCAAACTCTAGCAAAGATGACAGGACAAATGGCATCAGAATGGGCACATGGTTGAAGAGCCACAGCATTGGTTTAATGGCGAGGCGCCAAAATAGAGCATTGGGAATACAAACGTCACCAAACCAGTGAAGCTATTTTTAAAACTTCTTAGAAACCATCTTCACATTCATCTTTACTAGGAAAATAACTCTTCTCTACAAAACATTTCTTAAAATGCTTTCTTTTTAATTCAAGGGATATATACTCTGCAGAAGGTTTATACGACGGTGAAGGTATTTGTCCTCTCGCTATAGCTAGACAGCTAACATGAAATTTCCCTGCAAAGCAGATGTGCTACTTTGAATTTCTTTTTTAAACAAATACATCGCGATGAAAAAATGAAGGGCGGCGCTGTTGCCTGCTAACTTAGTCTGATTAAAATTATTTCATAAGTAAGTTGTTGCAAACCGATTCTCTGCTGCACTGACGCCAAAAAGACATTACTTTATGCCTTCGATCACCACATTGCTTGAAAAGGCGATGTTGCAGTGAACACATGATATCTAAATATCTAGAATCAACCGAGTCTGGAAAAATGAAGGTGCATATTAGCAACGTGGATTAGTATTCCGCTGTGCTTACTGTCAGTGATCAGTCCCAGTATCAGTTAATTGCACGATTGCACGATCTATTGCACGATCTATTGGTTGCTTAGTTCACGAGGGTAATTAGGTCTCGTGCATCAGTAAAAAGTGAAGTTTGGTGGAGAAACTTTGGTACTGGACTACAATGGTCTAGAGATAAGGAAGACATATTTTCTCCCAAATACTTAAAAGAAAAATTGAGTATTAATAACAAGTTATGACTTTCTATCGTCCTGATTAATGTCAATAGTGTCAATACAGCAATAGCATCAGCAGGCATGTGATAATTTAGTCCATGCTATAACTGGAGGGCGTGGTCCCAGAAAATGGGCCAAACTTCTCAAAACCCATTTAAGTATGTATCACAAAAGCTTTGAACATAGTTATAGCATTTTACACTGCTTTGAAGCTTAATTGTCACTACTTTCACACACTAGCGATAATGAGATAAATTATTTGAGCAGACTTCTTGACCAGAATTGCCCTCAGTTACCTAATAGATAGCTCCAGCTTAGTTTAAGGATAAGAATGCACAACACAATATCTACCAATGAAGGAACTAGGTGTGGCAAAACGCAGACCTGTTGCACAAGCCAGCTCAACTATTTCAAGTTGAGTGGTTTACCAGGTAGCTCGAGTTATTTGAGAATAATTTAAAAAAACTCGAGCCATTTTTGAACCAATCTGCAAGAAAGCTTGATTCCATACACAAATTACTTTTGAAAAAAAAAGGCATACAAAACCGTTGCAGACAGATGGTATTGCAAAGGGAACAATTACAAACATATCACATCATGCTGCATTTCTTAAGGGACTAATTGCTTGTATAAGCATTTTCAAAAATCAAAGTATTGAAATTATGATGAATAGGACAGGCATTACATAGGACGATATCAAGGAGTGCATGGTTTTTATTGGTAATAAATCAGCACATAATAAAACAATCATGAAAGTGAAGTTAAACTTTGAACACTAACAACAAACATGCAAGATTTGACAAACAACATTGGAATATAATCAAAAGACCTTTATTTGCAATTACCCTAGTCATCATTATTACAAAGTAAACTTCAAGGTACTTTCTCATTCAAACCAAAGTTAGGCCTCGAAAAAAAAAACACGTTACTTACGATCAGCCAATATTCAATTACATAATGTGAGTTTTTCATCAGGAATTTCATAAGATAATAACTTCAAGGTGCAGGATACCATATGCAGTTGTGCAGAAGAATGAGAGTGCAACTTCATATCAACAAAAAACAGCTGAGCTGATTGTAAGTCACTTTCAGGCATGACCAGGTATGGTACTTCTACATACATTAAAATACTGAGCTACATTATTTGTTATATATACTGACATGGTCTAATAGAAATATCTAGCTATCAGCAAATTCTATGTATAAATGGGTGAATTGGGCTACAAAGAGGTACATTTTTTCAGGGAAGAAATTTCTTACCTTAATGAATACCAGTCTTCAAAAATCTTCAAAATAGTAGCTCTGAATATTCAAGAGCTAAATATGACACAAAAAAAGAATGCAGATCAAAAATAATTTAGATCAAATACAAAATTACAAGCTAAGTATCTTGAATGCAAGTTCGCCTATGCACTTGCATTCCAGTATGACATTTATGCATTAATTACACAAAGGTATATTCATGGTGGGAAGGTTATTAAGGCATGCTAAATTAAGAAGATAATCACTAACACTCAACTAAAAGCTAGAGCTTATAGATCCCACACGAACACGGATAGAGAGGCATGAAGCAAGTCAAATAAAAACCTCCATTGATAGCTCTGGATTTACATCAGACTGCTATAATAATCAAAAGAGCTACCATGAAAATTCAAGTTTCTGAAAGTCTTGGAAATACTAGAAAGAGTTCTAAACAATGCACGACCGAAAAGGTGCTTATGGTGCAATACAATTAAACGGACTTGTAAATGAACAGTCAGTTCAAGGACGGCATCCCAAGCGAAACCAGAACGAAAGTTGGTACCTTACGTTCGGTCACCGGTAAGTTAGGCGTTGCTAGGAGATCTGATTACAATCGCGACATGTCTTTGAGCCGCAGGATTTGAGGAAGGCCAAATTAAGTTTGACGATGAGTTTTGAAAGACCAGCATTCTGTTTCCACTTGGCGGCTTCAGGAAATGGAGAAGTATATGATCACAACGGTGCTAACAAGTTCAATCAGTTTGGTTGGCGATGCAAAACAAACGAAACAGGATACAAGCAGGATACATTAATAGGAAACTGGCACGAGGAAAGATATGACACCAAAACGATGGCTAAAAACAAGCCCATTCCCTCACAGGTATGTCCTAAAACCTTGATCACTCAAAAAATCTTTCGAGTAGGTATATCTCATCTGTTTCAAAAGACATTCCTGACTTAAATCTTTCGAGAGAACCTAGGCCCTCTGGAAAAAGAAACGGTTATTGACGTGGCACAAAAAGAAAATTTTCAAGTATATCCTAATATATCGTACATAGGAATTTTAGAACTTATACAGTTTTAACAACTTGCACAAATTTTGTAGAAGAAGAATGCCTTGCTACTGGAAGATTTTATTTACTTAACTCAATAGCAAGAAAAGAAATACTCAAAGGAAAAGAACATACGTTTCAATTTCAACATGTTTCGACTAACCATAGCCATCTTAGAATAATATTGAACTTTCTCATAGCAAATCTTCTAAATAAGCAGCGAATTTTCTCCGTGGGCATGCCCATATAAACATAATACAAGTAGCCAACTACGTTTATGATACTTGTAATAGTTCAAAGTAAAGACTTAAAACAATTGCTCTATTTTGATTATGTTCAGTTAATCCGTATAATTTTCCAGCTCCATTTCTGTCTTCACCACAGAGGTGGAGCTTTTAAAAAGTTCGACCTTTTGCTCTTTTTGGAAGATAATAGATGACTACATTAACAACTTTGCGGAAAGTTTTAATTGCAGCTCAATTTATTCGGCATTCGTTAATGATTTTGTGCTCAATCATGCAATATTTGAAGTAACTTATTCCATGTGCGCATTCTCATGCAGTATGCCCATTACTTCGACACAACTTACAAGAAGAGCTACGTTTCAGGCAAACGAATTGCTGACCTTCCTCTACATGTAAAGCGAGTTGGCGGTAAGTTACATGGCTAGAAAAGCAATTTTCCTACTACATTTGTAAAGATAGTGAACATGAATAAGCCAATATTGAAATTTTTTCTTGAAACCAAAGATCGCTTGTTCGTCCTATTTGACTTTATTATGTAGTCAAACAGTTAATTGAATTTGCAGAATCTGAGGCGATATTTTTTTCGTTTTCAGGTGTTCCTACAGAAGCTCGAACATTCCCGGGTCATCAACCAGAGCTTGATTCCCTATCCTTCAAAAACCACTACAACAACCTTGAAAGTACATCCATGGCATCTTATCGCGATCCAAAAACTGTTCGATAAGGATGGAAAACGCTGCAACTTTTCTAAGAGCGATTGTATTAGGTTTTAGGCAAACATTGTACTCCAAAAAGAGAAAAATGATCGGCTATGGTTAAGAAATTGAAGTACTTGTGCTCAAGTGTAGACTTTTACTGTCACCATTCATGGTAGCTATTAAATTTTTCCCAATATCGAATCAGTCGTGGCCTATAATACTTCCTTGTACAGTTTTATTATATAAAAACTTCTTCCAAAACCCAGGTCCTTTCAAGGTCTCACTCATTTAATAAAAAATGGAGCGATTGGGGAAATGTTGCGGAAACGCAACTTCTAAACGCATTGGCGATAGCCCTGTGCTCTTTGCGATCCTTTTCATTCTGCTTTGCAACCTAGTAGGAAGAAACATAGCCTTCTTATGATACTTGAGTATTGAAGTAATCCCATCCCAAGCTTCGTATTGTATTGTTTAATTTTAAGGAATATATCTGAGAAGTATAAAAGTTCACTTCTTTTCATTGTTCCAACTACAGTGTTGCGTTGCTTCTTGTTCGTGCTTTCGCATCCGTGCCAAAGCCAAAACAAAGTTACTTTTGATCTTCGAAGCCTGAGATCTTTGGGTGCAAGGTTCGGAGCGTACTCCCAGAGCATGTTAAGTACATGATAAACGTTTTTGATTTTGGAAGACTTTTAGGTATACCGCTTCCCTTCCCAAACTAACGACCAGTTCCGGACTTTACTAAGCACTATTGAGACCGTCATGAACGCCATAAACTCTCAACGTAATCACATAATTATATTAACAATAGACTTCAAGCCTAGGTGCAATAGATGGTGGGACTTAGATGTATCAAATCCGTTTAATATTGCTTCGCACTTCATCCTGAATGAAGAGGTAAGTGTTAAAACAATGGATCCTCAGTGATTAAATAAGCAGTTAAAAAAAAAAAGAAATACATAGACTTGAAAGGTTACATGGAAGGGTCCGTAGACACGTTTATAAAGCAAAGGACACTTTTATTCAGACTAAAAATGAAAGAAAGCTTACACAACTATGTTAGTAATAGTAAGGCCTCTTTTCAGGCCAAAATTGGGCGAAAAACTAGCAAATGAACTCAGTAGCTCTCTTAAATATTGGCCCTTTATGAAAATGTTCATGAACGCAGATATTACTCCCGTTGTCCCTACCCTCATTGACAATGATGTCTTTGCTGTGGATGCAGCTGAAAGAGTTGAGGTGTTCAATAAATACTTTATGGATCAGTGCACCTATATCTTGAACCCCAGCATTTTTTCTGATAAAAATTTTCGTACGAATAACAACAACAACAAACAAACGACAACAAAAACTTTTTGTTTTCCCAATAATTGCATCGTATGTGAAAGAGATCTCGAACGTATCTCAGTCTAAACTAAACTTTCCGCTCAAGAACAAAATTTATTCAATCTCTAAACCCCAACAAGACTCACGGTTGGGACGACGAGTCAGTGAAACTAGTTCCGTTTTTTAACGCCTCGCTCGCGCGTCCACTTCATATTCTCTCTTTACAAATTGCCATCGAACCAGTGTCTACCCCTCCACATGGAAGCGAGAAACTTATTTATGACGTTTTATGTTATCATTTAAACGATCACAAACTTCTGTCGGATAAGCAATCGGGCTTTAGAAACTGGATCCTCCAGTTAATCAGCTGGTAAGTATAACTCATCAAATGTACACGCCGTTTGATCAAAATGCACCACTGGAAGTACGCGGAGTCTTCTTCGATATTTCTAAGACCTTTGACAAGGTGTGGGTCTTTGACATGAGGGTCTCCTCTTCAAACTAAAGCGCTCTGGAATTCGTGGACCAGTTCTAGACCAGATCTGCAGCTATCTCTTTATACGGTTCAGAGAGTTATTCTGCTGGATACCAGATCTATCTGGAAGCCTGTCCTGACCGGCGTACCCAAAGGTTCCATACTAGGACCCCTACTATTCCTAGTATATATAGATGACTTAATCGCAGACGTCAGAAGTGATGGGCGATTTTTTGGGGATGATTTCTTTCTGTTTTCTATTGTGCATAACAGTAGCACCTCGTGTGAAGCTCATACGCACGATCTATCCTTGATTCAAACTTGGTCTTGCCCATGGAAACTTGGCTTTTAATCCTGATCCAAACAAGCAAGGTGTAAAGGTTGTTTTCATGACAAAAAAATGCGTGGTTGTAAAAACTCCCTAGTGCAGCAGTTAGGGTTAATGTTAGATAAAGATTTGTCCTTTACTTGCCACTTGCAAGTAAATCACTAAAGTTATGAAAGGGGTTAATTTACTGTTCAGCCTTCGAAATAATGTTCCTAGAGATAGCCTGACAAAAACTTATAAGTCGTTTATCAGACCTTTCCGTGACTACAAAGATGTAGTCTATCGATCTCTATTTGGAACTTTGTCACTTACTAAATTGAAGTCAATACAGAGCCGTCCTATCTATACCTGGTGTCTGGCAGGGTACCTATATGCAAAATTTTATGAAGACTTACGGTGGGAAGCAACTCCTCTTATTCTGGAAGGTTATGTTTACAAAATGAAACCCGCATACTTGCTCCTTTCGGTTCCAACTAGATCCATGAGATGCAGACTCGCTGATTACACAAATCATGCTCTCCCTAACATTTAAAGCTTCGTCCGTCCCAGCTGTGATCTCTGACTGGACGAACTTAGACAAGTCACTTTCTAAGACCTAAAATCTGAAACTTACACAAGTATGAAAAACGCTTTGACCCACATAGTACGTCCTTTTAAAAAATCTGCTTTTAATATCCATCATCCCATAGGCCTTTGGTATTTAACTAGACTAAGGCTTGGGCTTGGAATAGCGTGGAAACTTTATCTATTTAGTTTCGAGCTAAGAGTACACCCTCCCTTGAATAATGTAATGTACACCCTCCCTTGAAAAATGCAAAACTCAAAATGCTCTGGTTTGGTTCACATTCTGGACTAATTAATATTTATGGATATAATAACTCGAGTTACGGCTATCATTATTAGATGCTTGAACGTACTTTTCTCTTTTGAGTGGAATGCGAGGGACTGTAATGTGTTTTACATACAGGCAAATTGGTGATTTGTGTGGCCACCAGGCAATCCCGGCAAACGAGCAACTATTCACCATTAATCGTCGTAGATCAAGATTAGGTGAAAGGCGCATGATCGCGCTTGTAGTCATTATGCTGGCACTGGGATTAATAATTCATCAATGCAGTCAGCCTCTTTGATTCATGTAAATAGCGTCTGGTTTGCGCAACTAGGACACACCATATTTGAGTTGAGCGGCCAAGGTACGAACAGACTTTGCGAGTAAAGACCAGCAGTCGCTCATCCTCAACTCGGATTAATCTTCGCGTGATTTGGAACTGCAAATGGTGCGGTCGAAATCGCATGATAATCCAGCATAATGGCCCAAGTGAAAGTGGATCATATGTTTGAAAGCTCGTACTAACGAGATCTGGTTCGGGTTAAGCTTAGTACCTTTCTCGGGCACAGATATTTCAGTGAACAGTATTTTTTAAGTGGGGAATGGCCGGCTTTCGTTGGCTGCAGTATTTGGTGTTCGCGCTGCATGTGCTGTGTGCCGTGTTGATCATCTCTGCGGCAGCTGTGCAGTCGTGGTTCGTCTCTCGTACCTACTGGGTCGGGTTATGGCGAGAATGTTGGAGCCACGTCACCTTTGCCACTGCTCGGAAATGCAGGACAAGGATTTTGTTTGAGTTTTCCACCGACAGGGATTTCATTCCTGCTTGGCATCAAACAACGGATCGCTTTCCCTTGCACTACCGTAGGTATTTTCTTTCTGCAGGTAGTAGCTCCTTGCTTGAACTAGCTTTCAAGGTCATGTCAAGGTCACATGGAATCAATCCGATGCGTACTTTGTACGAGGCTTCGTAGGTGACTAGGTGACTATAAGCTAATCCCAGAACATATCAGTGGATCATCTTTTTAAGGTTTTTCAGTCTTTTAACATTGTGCTTTTTTTCCAGTCTGTTCAAGGGCACAATTTTAGATTTACGTATGTGGTCCATACACTGGAGTCACTTGGCGGCAGCTGGGGTTTGGGCCACGCCGAGTGACACATTTGCGACCTGACGCAGAGTGGCGAAAGCAAAATGAAAAAAAGATGCAAATTTGACGGAGCAAACGTTCGGTCTAGACGGGTTCCATAACTGTTCATAATTAATTACATGAGCGGGCACAGGGTGCAACCACGCAGAGCATCTGATTTTCAAATAAAAAAGATGCAGAACTACGCATGCTCGGAACCTCGGTGTAAAATCTGGGTTATTATTTGAAAACGCGCCAATTAATGGCGCATGGATTTGCGCGATTTTAGCAAACTAATACGTAGGCTGTTTACGGGCTCTTTTTTTTAATGAAAATAATTTAAGATTTTCAGGTTTTGATTTTTGAAATACAAGCTATGGGAAGCCCCACATCTTAAGACCCGGTAGCAAAACTGTTATGTGATATGTCATAT
>QQSS02231791.1:0-10217 GCA_003687565.2 Craspedacusta sowerbii | reverse complement strand
GATGATGATGATGATGATGATGATGATGATGATGATGATGATGATGATGATGATGATGATGATGATGGTGGTGATGACGATGATGATGATGATATTGATGATGATATTATTATGTTGTGGTGGCGATCAAAACATTCAGTAAACAAGATACAAAAGCTGAACAGACAAAAGAGTTAACCTTACTTGCAGCTCCAACTCGAAGTCTTCTTTAAAGCCAACAAAGTAGTCATGATCAAGAAGATCCTTACAGCTCAACCGTCCAGTCGGTTCCATTACAAGGCACCCCTATGATGAACGAAGTACACGTTATTTGGAACCTGATGCTCCCGAAGATAAAGTCGGAAGGCATATGGCTTTGCAAATCTGGGATAGAAAGTACGCAGACATCTAATACGGCACAAGATACTTCTACAAATGCAGAGAATTCAGCCAATTTAAAAAGTTCCATGCAACAAAGATCTCATTCATTGCACCATGTTGTTGCCACTGCGTACTAGTAAACAACAGGGGTTAGAGTCTGATAATTCTGATTAAGAAAATCGAAATCTGCTTACAGCACATAATAGAACTCTAGGAAATGAAACTAACTTTCATGAGACTGAGCGCCTCCTTTGATATATCCGGAAACTTAAGTTCTAATGGTTCCTGAAAAAACGAAAAAGTGCAACGCGGGCGTAATTTCACAAACAACAATGCTAACATTACCTGAAAGTCCCCAAGCCGATAAAACTGCTGCATCAACCTTAGCATTTCACATTAATATCACAACTCATCAAACACATGATATTAGCGAACGAATTTGAAAACGATCTTTGAAGCAAACTCGTACGCGAAAGCTAAACATAAATCTCAAACGGGAGCCACTAATGAATGCAATAATAATCACAAATGATGCATAAAAAGCGAACCCATCGCCAGCTTCACTAACGCAGCAACTCAGTGAGCATTCTGACAATACGAAAAGATTATGAAGTCTACCTAGCGTCATCCCTTTGGGCAGTTTATTACATCTAGGGCGGCCTAAGTTGGAATGAAATGCGAAATGCTCACCATTCTTTCAGGGTCAGGAATTGACAAACCACGAAAGAACTGATTGCTGCTGAAAATCTGAACGTGGCGAGGAATAAGATTGCCTGCGAACAGATCACATAATTACGCTTACAAATCGCAACGAAATCCATAATCAACACACAACAACGTAATAACACAGCAGTAATGAATATAAAAACCGCATGTAAACGCTCAGATCCTTCGAATAAACATAAAGCAATACCCGTTTGTATACACGTCTCAATCAAACAGTGTGAATGCCTTGTGAACGCTCAGAATGAGAAACGAAGAAGTAGTAACTTAGAAGTTGTAAATATACTTTGTTTGGCATACCTAAATTCCTCTTGATTAAGAAAAGCTGATCAACATCAGATCTGCCCGGCCACAAAGCTTGACCTGATATCAGCTCCGCGAAAACGCAACCAACTGCCCATACATCAACAGCAGGCCCATACAAAGTGTCCCCCACTAGAAGCTCGGGAGCTCGATACCATCGCGTCGCGACGTAGTCTGTATACTCGCCACCGGGTCCAGCTGAACAAGAAAAGAACAAGTTGGGCGCCACATAGAAAATCCAAAATAAAATATTAAAAATTTTGCCGATAATAATTACGGGCCACGCAAGGTCCTGAAGAGGCAGTACAGCATGAGCAAAGATGTACATCTTCTTCATCCTAGTTGAAAATCCGAATAATGAAGACTCATTAAGAAATTAGCAGTGGTATAGCGCAGAGTTAATGACGATTCTGACAACGATGGAAAGCAGAGATCATCAAAATAATAACGGCATTAACTCGAAATTTTGTGCCGGAAGATATTGTGAGGAAAATAGCTACGACCACAAAAGAAAAAGACCGTAATTATTGGCTCAACTAAAACTTCACACACACACACACACACACACACACACACACACACACACACACACACACACACACACACACACACACACACACACAGAGTCAAACTCCAGCGCATACACACGCACACAAACCATTATTTCCTTGGCACGTGATTCCTATCCACCCTCTATTATATTGCCATTGCTAATATAGCAGCATGAATGCTACTTGATCAGTGCAAATGCGAGCGACAAGTAAACAGTTACATGCAAATAACATGAAACCAATCATAAGCAGAATCAAAATTTAACCTACTTAGTAATCTTGCAAAACCGAAGTCACATAACTTGACAATTCCTTCCTTAGTCACAAGAATGTTTTCGGGCTTCACATCTCTGTGGATACACTAGGGAAGTTTCAAACAGACATAAACTTGTGCAAAATAACTGCATTACAAGCAAACCACGCGAGACTAGATATCTATATGAAACTAGATATATAATATACAATATGAACTACACTATTTATCAATCCTAATAAGACTCCATCTTTCTGCTCCTGAATCTGGTGCCACTTAATTTGGTTAATGCTCTACATTGATTACCGTTATGCCACAACTATACATGAGTAGTGCTGCAAATATTTTATTGATGAGTCAAAATTTGAAATATGCAAAACATTGCATATTCAAAAGTCAAATCCATCCGCATAAATTGCTTGATTTCTTCATAAAAACTATAGCAGCCCTGTGCGCTTAACTTCCTCACTAGGCTGCCTAACCAAGACCGGATTATGACTGCTTGGGGCTCTTGTGAGCCCCTGCTGCTATCGAGCCCTACCTCAAACCACATTATTACTATGATTCAGTCAGTGGTAGCCCTGGACGTGCGGTACCAATTGCTTATCTCAGGACAAAGTAAACAGACATCATTACAAAATTATTAGCTATACATTCCGTCTAATTATGGGCCTTAAAACTTTACATGTAGACTAAAATTTGCATTGCTCTTTGACAAATAAGAAACAAAGAAAATGAAGTTGTCAATTACTTATACATGAATTATTTTTATTAATTTTTGAAAACAAACTCAACCTCTTCCATGTTAATTGCAACACTTTCGCTCATAGTTTTACTTTTCTAGTTTGAGTCTGACTTTAGGCAATATCATCTAGAGCATCCACTAAATTCCTATACTATTTCAATACAATGTTGTTGATTTTGCATGTCCTTCCCATCTAGTTTTCGACCGAGATTTTAGTCCTTCATCACAACAACTTTTTTAAAAATCCCCATCAAGAAGCAAAAAAAAAAAAAAAAAATTGGAGATCTGCTGGACAATCGAAAAGACATTTAATGCTTTTGGACCACAATCAACTGCAGTTTGGCCTACAAGATTTAGTGAAATCCAAGGACAACATATACAGAGAGCAAACTTATTTTTCGTCAAAAATTTTCCGCTGCATTTCTTTCACAACAACCAGACATTTCAGCAGCATTTATGATAGGACTGTCTGCGGCACTTTGAGAAATCTAGCTTGCATTTCTCATGTATACAATGCAATACTTTGAGAGATATTTGCGACTCTGTGTAGCTTTTCTTATGGTAGCCACTTCCTTATGTGGGGCCCCAAGGTCCGTGCTTTGTGGGCATATTGGATAACCCAGGCCTGTGTTTAACATTAACTTATAAGCTGAGTACAACAATAACTCAATTAAACACTGTAAATTTCAAAATTTAAGCAGCCACTTACATTATGGCTGTGACAGAACTCAACTGCTTTTAAAACCTGGAGCATGATCCTCTTTATTTGCTCCTCATCAACCCTTACATAAAATAAAGATATTTTTAAAAGTTACAAAAATGTCTGGCCACATTTTTCCAAGGAATAATGATAAAAGCAAACCTACCAAGGTGCACAGATTCTCATGTAAGGTAGACTCACAAACACAGCTAAGAAAGTTACCCTTTCATATCTATGTTTGGCATGCAAGATAATGCAAGCTTTTCATGGAAGAATTAAGCAAACCACACAAATCTACCTTACCCATGAGGACAGGCTTCTAACTCATTTAGGACAGTGTGATCACAGTATTCAAATACCAAATGCAACTTGCGCTTGCGGCGAAAAACTTCAAGTAAATTCACTAAATTAGGATGCTTTAGTTGCTACAATAGAAACAGAATGAAACAAGGCACTTCAATTTACATTTCTTAACTTGAAATAACTAACAAACTGCTTAACATGCCAATATTTTTAATTCCCATGAACATGCAGAACTACGATGAAAAATCCAAAACATAAAAAATCTAAATATAAGCACAAGTCAATCACACTGA
The DNA here is from genome assembly GCA_003687565.2 of Craspedacusta sowerbii. Taxonomy (NCBI): domain Eukaryota; kingdom Metazoa; phylum Cnidaria; class Hydrozoa; order Limnomedusae; family Olindiidae; genus Craspedacusta; species Craspedacusta sowerbii. The sequence goes on along the minus strand of QQSS02231791.1, from coordinate 5,986 downwards.
ACCTAAAATGGATATCTAGATATTAATGAACAAATGATTTTATAACAATAAAGATAAAAGGAAATTTACTGAGGTGGTGGTATATGCCGAGGTATATGCCGAGGTCAATGAGAATTATAAAAAACACTATTCCAGTGACTTAAAAATCAATGTGCTTTAATCGTTTTCCCACTGATCTTTAGAAATTCCTATTTAAAGAAAAATGATATTTAGCATGCAGTTATGCGTCCTTAAAATTTCCATAAGCACAGCAGTAATTCTCTCAACCATGTTACTTGGCATCATATTGTCATTTGCAATAGGCTAGTCAAATATCCTTGCAAAACAGTCAAGATCAAGGAGCAGGTACCATTTGGTCCTTAAGAACAAAGTTGAAGAAAATCTTCATCCTGCATTACATGATTCTACTGTTCGCATCAAATTTCAAGTTACAAGATTCTGTTGCTCCTGTCGTACTTTGAAAATAAGAAGTTCTAATACAAAACATGAATAAACCAAAATATACTTTCAACGAATATATGAAAATATTATGCAACTTCCAAAGGAATTTCTATACCTTGAGCATGCGAATTTCCCGCATAGCAATCTTTCGAATCAATGGATCATCTTCACTTTCAACAAACTTTTTTATTGCCACAATGACTCCATTCTCTTTGTTGCGACATTTAAAAACAACACCGTACGACCCTTCTCCAATCTTGGATAACTTCTCATATTTTTCCATTACTCTTTTGTCAGTATGCATCGAAAAAAGCCTTCACATAAGTTTTACACGACTTTGAGTACTCTAGAGCTGTTCCACTTCGCATTTGCCATTACTTAATCTTCGAAGAATATCACTAAGACCATAGGCTGCTTAAAATGTAAAAACCAAAAACTTATATTAATGAAGAAAACTGAATGCATGTATTGCATTACATACGTGGAGACTGGTTGAACGGACATTCACCTGGGGCGTTACAAACACATCGTTCCCGTGGCTTATTGGAATAACTGTCTAAATTGTTCGAAGTTTAATAAGTTCGAAGTTAAGTAACCCCTAGTTAAGACTATAAAAGAACTCATAGAAAGTTGAAGTCGCATTACCTATGGCTTTGTCTTCCCTAGGGTCTTGATACCAAGTTACTGACGAAGCAGAAAATAAAGTCAGCTGATTGAGATCGCAACCGTATGTTTTTTATTTTTTAAAAACGTACTAGCACATAACAACCAGCCGCACACAAGAGAATAACATGCATAAAAGACCAAACAGCAAGAGAATATCATGCATGCATGCCAGCGCGTAGCTACCTTCCACGCAAATCTAAGTTGACAGCACTTGGTTACGATGACGCCAGACGCCATGTTTATAGCCCTTGCCAAAACATCAGATTTGGTTGGGGAGATCGTGCTACTGCGTTACGTAAACTTTCTCCTTCGCGTGCGAACGAAATCGCTGCAACGCTGTAGGCAGGCATGGCAACGGATGAACGGTTTGGTCGTAAAGGCAAACTCCTGATGGCGCGGTCAGCTTGTTGTAGCCAACAAGACTTCGTCTTCTCTCTTTATATGAAGTTATGAATATCTACGCTGGCGCTTAGAAGAGCATGCCCCACACTAGGTTGTTCGGAATTTTAAAAGTTGTTTTAGATTTAGGTGCTTTTTTCTTCTATAGGAATTTCCAGCGCGTCTGGCGTTGAGCAAATGCAGAAACTAATGTATTTCTTGACATGTATAGTTGTAATAAAGAAATGAATCGCAGTTTAAAAAGATTTTTCCCATATTAAAGCCAAGTAATGTGCATAAATCAGGAGTCGCTTAAACAGTCTCTAGCAGCAAATCGTAAGTAAGAAATTCATGTCCTGATGTAGTCTCAAGGTTAAAGAACTGTAAGGAACATCGAGCTTTGTAAAACAGATCTCATAGAAGTTGCACTTCAACACTTCCTCTCTTCCATTCGAGAACTCATAAAACTTCACAAGACTCGTGGTAACTCCCTTCAAATCAATGTTGTTTGCTTCGGCTGCTTCTTTAAGAGCAACCATTACCGGTTGAGTCAACCCATATCTGGCAAAAGAGCGTAAATTTTTAATGGAAATTTTGATATCCAGTGTATTGCGCTACAAAGGATTTAGTTAACTCATCGCTTCAATTATTTATAGCCGCAAAAAGTTTGCGCTTGCGTGATAAAGCATGTGGGTATTCATAGAAAGTTTGTGTGTATAATTGAATCTATGAAAGGAAATTACCTATAGCGATCGCTCTTAGACTGCAGCGAAATAGTCAAAACTATTAGAGTCACTTCGATTAAACTTATCCTGACCGTATGAATCCCATCGGAGTATACATATGCCTCTTCTATTTGTTCCATCATAAGATCTAAACTGGAACGTCTTGGCACCAAAGGTTTAAAATGTTTTGTTCGCGCGCAACAACTTCATTCGCTACGGAAAACGCAGTGAAGCGCGCTAATCAAATGCGTCGCATAATAATTTAGCCAAGACGGTATTATTTTACGTGCTCTTTAAAAGAATAATAACTCTTTTGAGTTGAAAAAAGTTACAGCTTCAGCGGTCCGGGACTATTCATTCACACACACACACACACACACACACACACACACACACACACACACACACACACACACACACACACACACACACACGCACACACACACGCACGCACGCACACACACACACACACATACACACACACACACACTCGCGCATGGTTAGTCCAATACAAAACTGTCGAAATAAGCAGAACCCATCAGCATATGAAGACAAATAGTGGAAGCAAGTTAAGTAGATAAACTGAAGTACACGAGTTGCGCTGAATCATCTAACCGCTATATAGTGGCGCGCCGAAATGTGGTTGCGTTGAATCGGCAGCTAAACCGGGATATGCTGAAAAGTTGTGCGCTGGATCGTTGTTTCACCATGTGATCACTGGCGACAGGCTAGGTGTAACCTAGTCTGGTATGTCTTAGGTAGATGTATCCTATTATGGTCGTCTTATTCGATTAGGAAATCGCGAAAATCAAAAAGAAAATATTGTCCAACAAATGCAGACAAGTTCGGTGTAGTTTCACCGTTGGGAAGTAATGCTGAAAATGAAAGTGTAATAGCATTGAGCGAAAGTGGAAGTGTGATAATGAACTCGTCATGAGTCGAAGTCCTTAGATCATATGCAGTGCTTGGTTAATCATGGCAGTTGATGCCTCGCATGTTGCTTCAACCTTGGCGCAAGACCAAATATTTGGATAGCGATGAAGGGTCACTTCGTCTTAATAAGGAAAGAATGAAGACATCGACCAACATTTGACTTTATTCACTTTGCATGCCAACCCGAAGAAGTGCTTCGTCCCAGTTCACTTTTTATCTACACGGGGATTTTCTGTGTGATCAATAAGATCCATATCTGAAATGTCAGGCTAGTCTTCGCTGCGGCATTCCATTTTAAGCAGATACCCACGCATTCCCGGTATTGAACTCAGTGGTTTCTCTACCTCTCCATATCATGGAAGGTAAACTGAAATTTTGGCAGTTATTCATATCATGAAGTTTTATTGTTTCATATGCAGAAAAAGCGCCTAGGAAATCAGACAATTTTTTTATGTTTGCGTGAATGCGACAATAAGCTAGTTGCTCGCTCTCTCAGTGCCAAAGCTTTGTCGATTGATTGGTCCAAATTGAAACTATACGTACTTGCAGAGCATGGGCTTACCAAAGCAGACAACACAATCCGATGGTGGAAAAAGCATCCTTTCAAAGAATATTTACATCATTATTTTCATTTACCAATGTGGACAGTTCCGGATTTAATAACATAAAATCGGATTTCTTGCTTTCTTGTTCAAGAAGATTAGGAAAAGGGTGATGCCTGGTACACAGCCGATAAAGATCTAGCAGTGACAGGAATGAAACAGAACGTGGTCGTCCAGGGCGTGAATCCTAGCTGAATCACTTGCATTCGAGGCGATCATCTGTTGAGACATCTCCAACGTTAGACCTGTCACGAGGGGAGACAACCTAGTGGAAGAACTGCTTGGTGAGCAACGACATTCAACGGCGCTTCCGCAAGGCTTTTAAGAAACGGCTCAGCAACCTCATTCGCCTTCTATACAGCTTGAAATGGCATCATAGCAGCAGAAGAACGGCAGGCGACAGCAACCTTGGCAGCGATACGTGCCGATGACGATGGCCGCGGGGCTTGAGCAAGACTACACCCGCAACCACCAGACCACTTAAGTCGACCCTGGTATGTCAGTTTACCAAGAGAGTGCCACAACCTTACTGGCATGACTACGGCTAAACAAGTGGCGCAATCTAAACCACGGCAGGTGGCGGCATGTCCAGGAGGGCTGCTTGAAAAACTCAAAGCTACACTGTACGGTAGAAACGCGCTGTTTTCAAAACGAAGCTTCCGATCTATTTAGGTTTTAGTGATAGCAAAGAGGAATAGCGAAAGCTTCTGTAAAGCGATACCGCTGTGCTTTATTATCAAAAAGGCACAGAACTAGAAAACGCATAAATAGAGCCCCATAGTCTTTTTCTAAATCAGAACTCTCAATTCGTAAAATATGTACAGCATAACAAACAAAATGCAACAGAAACAAGTAAGGCAATTTGCGAGCGAAAGAGGCAGTCAAGCAAAATTTCCACGTCATCGCGTAAACAAGATATTGAAGTTCAGCGCAAGAGAAAAAAGAACTACTAACAAAACTGCTAGATCGAAACCTTCAAGTAAAAAGTACTGGTTTTGGTAATTTGAGAAGCTACAAAGAACCAGTAGAACCAGTTCCATATATCGAAATAAGTTCAGTAGATCGTTTAGATAGTTCCGTTGCCGCATGATAAACAAGCGTAACGACACGTTTCGATTATTCAGCGTAAAATTAGAGCTTTTTTGACAAGATTTCATCGGAAAACTTGTAGCGCAGCTTCTCCTTGTGCTCAAAGTTTACCAAAATTCCGAGCTTGTAGTAATGACGCAGAGCTCGAGCGAACTTCTCGTATGTCATGGTGGGATTTCTCTTGACAGAACCCCAGAGCGAGGCTATGCGGGCAGTGTTAGTGATTTCGAACTCCCCCTCCTTCCGCGATACCCACCGGACGCAATCGTCACTCCCATCCGTCAGCAGCTTGATGACAAACTCATACAGACGAACTTTGTCTAGAAAACAAACATCAACAAACGTTTAACGTGCTGGAAACAAACGAAGAAGCGGTAGCACAAAAATAGCATCCCGCATAAAAAAAGAAAATATTATTACAGATTGAACATACTTGTTCGACCTGATCTCGGCATGCAAGTGAGGCCGCTAAGGCCGCCCCATAGCAAAAAGAGGGAGAGGGAGGGGAGATAAGCAAGCAAGCAAGCAATTATCACTACAGTATTTTAAAATTAATGCTACGGAATGCGGATGCGCGAGATTAATGGTTTCGGTAACAAAAGCAGCTCATTCCTTGGTCAGCTTTCGCAGAAAGGATTATTTGTCAGACCTTGACACTCCAAAGACGTCCAGGTGATGTCATGCCCAGCTGACCGCCAACCCTTGTTGCCCTATAGACACTCATTAGAGCTTAATAAGAGACTAAATTGGCACTATGAGAGAACTAGGAGATCGCAGCAGGCTCGCTCAACTGCGTTCGGGTGTCGGATGAGTGTCGGATGAATGTCGAAACAGGACATAAGCGTTTTGCCGGTGACAATAAAGAGGGAGGCTGGCTGGCTATTAACAGGGGATATGGCTTGGCACTCGAAACTTGCAATTATCCTCCAGGATGTCAAACGACAAGAGTCGACGTTTGACATGTTCTCTTCCGGGTATAAAATGCCCGAAGTTCGTTGGAGACACCAACTACATAGGTGGGCAAGGTTCCAGGGTTTTCGTTAGACGTTATCGCCATTTGCAAATGCTACTGAATCGATATATATATATATATATATATATATATATATATATATATATATATATATATATATATATATATATATATATATA
>QQSS02231780.1:0-10218 GCA_003687565.2 Craspedacusta sowerbii | reverse complement strand
TGTAAAAATAACGCCAGAGCAAAGCAGCAGTAGCGCACCTCTTGCAACAATATCGGAGTAGATCAAGAGAAACGGGTTACAGTCTACAGCATGAAAAGCTTGTACGTTGCTAATTAAAAACTCTTTCGGTGGCGTTAAATATTGTTGCATGCTTGGCGGCTTGGCCTTCTAGGGGAACCGAGCCATAAACGAGAGTAGAATTTTATCGGGACTGCTGACAACACTCATGTTGTTACGAAGTTTGTTATAATATCCCTTACTCACAGTTTGTTTTTGGATGGCGAATTATAACAAACTAAACAAAACATCTGCTCACACAAACGCTTCGATCCTCCTTTTAATGGAGAGTTCGATCATGAGACTTCAAGGGTGGTTTGACCAGTTCAATTAAGATCAGACTGGAATAGTTTTAAGACGACGCCTTCGCATAGCGCCTCTACCCTGTTCCTTTGGCAGTGCAAGTCTCATGCGAAGTCCTATACTTCGTATTGATTCGCGAATGAACTTGAATGAAATAAATTCGCTGTTAATTTAATAAGAAACGCCATATTTATGAAGTCCCAAACATTGAGCAACACATTGTGATGTGGACGTCCACTCTAGCATTTACCCCCCTCCCCCCTTGGCCACTTTTGTCCACTTTTGGCAGGACCCCCCTCCCCCCTGTCTGGTGGACGTCTTCTATGGATGGCCCCTAACGGCTGATTACTTAAAAATCGATCAATATGTTAAGTTTTTGAGGAACATGCCTTGATTTTAGCGTCTTACCAAAATTTTTCGCGTACAGACTTCCCTACCGTAGCAAAAGAGATGAGACGTTGATCAGAAAGCGCCTCCCCTTTCAGCATTACATAAACAAACATAGGAGCGACGGAAAAATGCCAACCAAAAAAGTCCGTCGAAAAAGGAAGCCATGCAGATCCAGTGGCTTCAACCTAGTCATTAGGCCGTAATTAATCACTTGTCCCTTAGTCTTTCCGTAAAGTTTTTCTCCTCGATTACCCTTGTCGTCCTCGAAGTATATCTGTGCACAAGAGGTGTTCCAGCGGGTGCTTAGGTGGCGTTTTTGAACTTCTTTGCTGCAATCCCTTCGTGTCTGATGTGATAAAGCTTCTGCATAGAAGCTTTATAGAACGTGCTTACCTATTTACGCGGGTTGCTTGAAGAGTCAGTTGATAATGACAAAAGAATTGGCGGAAACATTTTTTGTTTTTCTGATTTCTGTTGCAAGCAATCTCATTTTTAATGAATATAGCGCAAGAATCAACACATCTTTAGTCACTTCTTGCTTTCCTAGCATAACATGATATATGTCAAGAGGCTAAAACGAAGCCAGTTTGAGCAATTAATCGTACTCGACGGCATGCACGTTACGTGGAAAGGGAAAATCAGATTGATTAGAGCTTAAGTATTCGACCCTGCGAAGGAGTCACCTCGTAGACATGCAGAGTTAATCGATATCTAATCCTAGCATACCAGCATTTGTACAAGAAGCCGCTAACTTCCCTTTATGTAAACTCTTGATTCATTTATTTAGCGCTTACATATGACATGAACATGCCAACCTAGCTTGTGGGCCATATCGCAATATAAGCAGACATTAGGCCTGCTTAAATAAGAAACTTAATCACAGGAGGCTGATAAAAAAGGTCACAGAAGAGTATGCCTTCATGCTCTCTTAAGAAATATCTTTCAACTCAAATTGACTAGCACAGAACAAACAAAGAAGCATGTATGCACACACACACAGGCACACACACTCACACACACACACACACACACACACACACACACACACACACACACACACACACACACACACACACGAAGAGACACAAGGACACACAGACATGCTAACAGGACCAGGTACATTCTGCTAAAGCAAGAACTCAACCACCTTCTTACTCACAAGTGCATATACGCAAAGAAAAGTTCGCCATTCAAATTATATCAAACAAAGATCATTTTCCCTCTTTCACTACAAGCTTAAAGGACATACCACTCTTAAAATAGCTGATACAATGCTTCGCTCACACAAGAACTTTCAAGAAAGTCACAAGCTAATCAAATTATGCTTCTTACAAGACCTAACAGTACACCACGCAGCCGGGTGGCAGACCTGTGCCGCCTCATTAAATTACAATCATGCACAATAGGCACATTAATAAATCTAAAACAAGTTTTATAAACTAAGCTTCTCATTACAAGATTTTCTTGCCACCTAATTCCAGCTGCTAAATAAACAGCCCCGTTCATAAAACCAGAAGTTTCAATACTAGAGTACATTTACCTTTAAATCAACAACGAATTCATAGGCCATGATTGGCACTACGGAAGCTTCGCAAGTCCAGGGCCTCAGTTTAGGACTTTTACCAAACAAATGGAATAAGGCAAGCTGTGTTTTGCTTATATGTTTGGTATTCTTTTAAATGGCCCCATCTTCTATCGGCAGAGCTCTCAAGAAGAGGGATTCCACTAACTTTTATCAGCAAGTACGCCACAAAGAAGGGCGAAACCAAAGAAAGAAAATCCATCCCTCTCATAATTCTAGAGGCTGGCAGAAACAAACCACTCCACATAAGGATCTCTCCCAAATAATTTGGGTGGCGACATAAACTCCACAATCCGGTATTTATAAATTTTCCATGGTTTTCAGCCTTATATCTAAACTGTGACTTCTGAGAGTCTGCAATCGCTTGAAATACAAAGCCAGACAACCACAGAGCCCAACCACAATAATCTCGGACTCCAAGAGGAGGCCCAGGCCTTCTCATATTTAAGATCATAGTAGGAAGGAGAGTTATCCAAACCCAAAGCCCTTGCACAGTCCAAAATGTAAAAAATATCATAGGATTTTCCTTGGCTTTTCTGAAGCGTCGATCCTCTTTATCATGCAAAATTCGTGACACAAGGTATGTTCCCAGTCGTGCAGCCCATAAAGTAACACATGCATTTTGAACAAGGTGGCGAGGATGCAAAGCCTGTCCTATCCCCTTTCTGCCCCAAAATAAAGTCGACCAAGTAAGAAGAACAAATGTGGACGTGCCAAAGAAGTCATAGAACTTCTCTGATTTCATCGCAATAGCAGCAGCACAACCAATCCATTGAATGGACATGTCCAGAGCAGCTGCTTTTAGAAGGACATTAGAGTTTACCTTAGAAGCTACTAAACCCATCTTGAAACTAATTGAAGAGACAAAAATATCTAAAAAATATCAACCAACAAAATTTCACCTGCTTGGATATAACAAGATGATCACTAAATACGCATCAACTAGGGACAATGTGTAGAGACTCAAAAATACTATGCTGTGCTTGCATGAATGAGTGCCATGTATTACATGAATTGTGGAATGCTTAAAAAGTGCAAACAAAGGGCATTGACATAATTCTATAGATACACAGGTGTGTGGATGGCCAGGACTAGTCTAGCAAGCTTGTTAGAGTTATATGGACATTTAATTACAACTCTTAAGGAAATCTCTGGTCTCAGCAAGTGCATGAACTTGACAGCCACTTTTAAGCAACAGAAATTTTATATCCTGCAGTAGCATTCAATCCAGTGCTACAGGAATTTGTCCCTGCTGACAATAACAATGCTTAATCTGAAACAGTGTCCTAAAACGTCAACCTATACTGAATGACTGTGGAGCAACCAAGATCGCGCACACTTGATTCGCATTGACAGGCATTGCCAATTTCTTTCCAAGCTGTCTTGTATAGATCCACATCCTTACGACATGTAGGAATATTCTTGACAATCTTTTGAAAACCCATTAAGCAGCATACTGGTAACAGAGACCTAGCTTTTAAAAGCCTTCCTTACTATATGCCTGTGACCATTTAATACCCAAAACTTGCATAACATTAAATCCCGTAAGTTTTCGCCGTAACTTATTTTTGCACAATTCTTCCACGTATTTAACTGAACATGCAACTAAACATGATCGATCTTGCAGTGCTAAGACGACAAAGGTTAAAGAAATGACTGGTGCAAAGAAATCCGTATATTTCGAAAGCACTGAATATACAGAAAGAATCGTGCACGAGTAACACAATATTTAACATTTTACCACGAGCACACACGGAACTTGGTACACTACGAAGGCCAACTGAAGTCCAAGGCCACTTCGCTCATGGCAACCTCGTGCAGAGAAAGTAATAGAGAGATGATGTACATGTGACATTAAGTTGCATAACAACCTGGTAAGAAGCGGCTGCTGTCACGTGACTAACCGACCACCTAGGAGAGCCTCCACCCGGCAGCCGGTGGGCAAGCAGGGTATACGAATTTTTGTAGCTACCCTGTTTGCCGTATAACCTAAGTAGACCTAAATAGCGCAATACGACGCCGTCGTCCGCTGGGAAGTTCTTCATGAAGAGTGACTCCTGATAAAGGTGGACAGTGCGATGTCTATCGAGAATTATTGCGTTGTGTGCAGTAAGGATTTTGAAAGACTGCTTCCCTCAATAGAACACACTCGACTCAGATAGAAAACACGTTAAGTTCGCCAACGATACCTCCTTCTTCCACCCTGCTCCACCGACAACTGCTCTCGTACAGTAAACTTAGATAATAAACCGTGACGTTCGACAAGCATTTTTCTACCGATAAATTGCACCATAACCAGTAAGAAGTCATTATCGTTGTACGCCATGTGCAACCAGAAGCTTTGCAAGGGAGCCGTTAGAGGCAAATTATATACAAACAAAGCCACCTAGGAAAAGGAACACCCAGAAGCACATTTTCTGTGGGCACCGAAGAAAAACGTCTTCCAACATATCCTTAAGGAAGATACCCAAACGACTTACACAATTACGGGCTTCTCGTACACGCATTCCTGACACTCCGGGAGCCAAAAAGTTAAAAAGAAAGGTAAAATTTTGATTGCTATTATAAAATATCTAACAGCAGCGTTTGAAATCTTAGTCACCTTCTTTCCAATGAATCAGTTCGCAGAAACATCTCTGACCGTTCGATATCGTTTGCCGTTCATCTTCTTGATAGGTTTGAGAATGCGTGTAGTTTGACTCGTTTTACTTGATCGCTGGCGTCTGGTTCATCTTTTGTGACTGCTTGATCGTTGTCATCTGCTCTTCACCACTGGGCGCTTCTTGATCTATAAACTCCAGTGGATATGAACTTGCGATGGTTCGATTTATGATGCCATATCTCGTCTGCAATTGTGCTATCTGAGCAGCGAGTGGCATCAAAAACTTTCGCAAGCGGCCATTTAACGCGTTCTTTGTTGTCGCAATGTACTAGAACAATGTCACCAACTTTAATTTCGTTGTCTGGTGTTTTTCCGCTGGAGGAAGTGTGACTGTGACATTCTCTAAGATGCGGCACATACTCGGCTTCCCAGCGTTGCCAGAGACAGCGTAGAAGTATGTCCAAGTGCGGCAGCCTTAAAGTGGTGGTGGCCTAGGTAGTAGTGGTAGCCATTTTTGTTTTAAGAGCTTCGGTACTTGCAGTGCCCTCGGTATTTGTATTGGCCTCAGTAGTTGTAGTGGTCTCAGTAGTTGTAGCGGCCTTAGTAGTTGGAGTTGCTTCGGTAGTTGCAGTGACCCCGGTGGTGGTTGTAGCCTCAGTAGGTGTAGTAGCCTCAGTAATGTTTGTGCTGGTAGTAGAAGGCACTACAAGCGCAGGATTAGCTATACGCAGTGCTGTGGGTGGTTTGGTGGTGGTTACATGATGTGTCGTATCAACATGTCAAAGATTGTTACTCACTATCTTTAAATCAAACATTTCACATGCGAGTTCCTCGACGATGGCTAGATAAAGTTAGTGGTCTGGTGGAGACTGGTGGTCAACTTGCGCTCAATCAATAATCCGAAAATATTACGTTGATAATGTAAAGAAATTCACTATCTACATGTACGAAATATACGAGACACAATAAATCCTGACATGGAAACATACTTTAAATAAAAATTATCTTACCATCAAACGAGGGGAAGATCCCCTAATAGCAACATGCTTATTAAGCAGAGATTACCCATAGTGCGGTGCGATTGCGTCATTCTAATTGTTTCAGATTCGCATTGTCATGACAGTAATGAAGATCACACGTTAACATAACATTAAAATATGTGGACCATTCAAGAAATACTAATAAGAGACAGAAGCGGACCGTGTTAGCAAATTAAAGAATACAGAGAGATCAGAAGAACGAGTCAAGGAACGGAGTCTAATTGTGTAATCGCATCTAGACATAAGTAGCAAGCAACATGGCATGCATTCTTTTTATCTTCATAAAAATGTGTTTTGGTACAACAAAATCTACCCCAAGATTTAAAATTTGGTTGTACTGTTTTTGCTGCTGCTCGCAACGAATTGTGGTCGCATGGTCTCGCCAGATTTTCTGGCGCGGTGAGCTGAGAAAGCATCTTCCCATCTCTCCAGTTCCCGGTAGCTAACTAGCCCAAATCCAAGATTGCAGGCTCTTAAAAAGGAAAGAGAAGGAAGTGGAAGTACTTGCACTGGCAACCACCAATCTCATTGCCGACGCATGCAGAGATAATCCTATGGAAAACATCCCGCGCGTTACAGTAAACAAGGAGGACTTTATCGAGAAACTAGAGGAAAACCGAAAAGTGCTCGAGGAACGCAAAAACATAGTTCTGCAGCTCCTAGACAATAACGAGGAAGAACAGGATCACTTCCTTGCAGAATCATTTTTACTTGCATGTGGTACTACAAGGTCAGTTGCAATATTAGCATTCAACCAGAAGACCCACCACACAAACTAACGTCCTAGTCAATGCGTTGGGCTTTAAAAGATGCATAAGTCTTGTAATTGGAGTGCTAACGCCTGCTATGAACAGATATCAAATAATCAAATTTTTGGCATTTAAGAACAAAATACCTCGTATAGATAAAAGAATTTTTCAGTATGTCTAAGATTGAAATCGAAAATGTTATTCTGCCTTTTGAAGGTTAGTAGTAGTAATTTTTTGCCTTTTGTTTCGGAAGTATAATTCGCCGTATTGCTACTAATGAAGTAAGCTTCCTTGTATCTGACTTCAAAAAATTTACATTAATCTTGTCAAGACCAAAATGGAGATAAAAAACTTTTAATGTTTTTTCAAACTATTTGGCATCCAGACCGTTCTACAGCAATAAAAAATGTGTGCGGTTGATCCGGAAATGACTCGATTCCGCATTAAATCATAAAAAGAGCACCCGAAAAATCAACATACAAACTACTGGCTTCATTTGACTTGATTGGTATTTGCCAATCACGGTTGTGTTTATGTAGGTATGTATGTGCATTGGTATGTGCCAATGAATGGTTGTATCGCGCCATTTCTCGCAATGTAACGCAAGTACGTAACTAAAGCAACCTTCTTCAACATGTGACGCTAAATGCATGATTTTATCACACGCACTCAGTAATGATGAAGAAGAAATGTCATAGTATGGTATACGACAAACTATTCCAACTATAAATACTGAAAAACTAATATGAAAAACAATTTAGCACAGTCAGTCGTTGGGCGAATGAGATTTTGATGATGACATATGGAGTATCTGGAGACATGAAGTCGCACCATGCTCGTCTAGCAAACAACTCATAAGTGCCCTCAAGAAGTGCGCTCAGGAACAATGCAATCTTAAAAAGGATGTTGCAATAGGTTGAGGGAAATTGGGTCGTGACATATAACGCAAAGAGTACGCCCTGTGGCATTTGTAGCTGTAGCGTTGTTTGTGTTACGTATTTATGTGCTTGTCGCTAGCATGAGCAAACGCGTTCGTCAACATCTGACAGCTAAGTTTGGAATATAACCGTAACTTTTACGAAGTAACGTGCCAGCGTCACCCTTACACCCTTAATTTTTGACGTAAAAATTAAGTTGGACGGAAGAAGATTTATCACGAACCTCTACTCTAAACCAGCTTCTGCGCATGCTCACTTAAATTTAAAAAGCATCCACCAGCAATCTTCAAGTTCATTCAATTTTCGCAATTCACGAGGATTCGAAGAATTCGTAGAAACAAAAAGATTATAGCAAGCATGCTAACACCTTTGTAACATACTTTAAAAACCTGAGGTACGATTATCAATCCCTTTTAAGAACAGCATCTCGCGTTGCTACCATTAAATAAGGAAGATTTGCTAGAAACACCCACACAAGGCGAGCAGCACGAAGGAGGAGAAACTTGCATTTGTCCTAACCTAGCATAGGAGCCTCGCTAGTATTCCAAAAGTGGCTCATTCCACATATAGCGGCATTTGCCGTAAGTACCCGGATTTTAGAAAAGTTTTTCCCAACTTCACCGATAGTTGCGTTTAAGCCAACAAACAACCGAAGAGATCGTCTGGTTCGGTCATCAAGCACAAACAAATGTGGCAAGAAGCGTGGAAAAGGCTGCTTTCTGTGTGCGTCCATGAGTGGCATGGACAAAACTCATAACAACAAGTCTGGAAATCCTGCTATATAGCTGGTGGCATGTGGAGCGCAGGGAGTTATATATGCTACGGAATACCGCGAGCACGAACTCATATATGTGGGATATACTAGTATCAAACTGAACCATAGTTTTGATGGCCATCGCTCAGATGTTTTGCACCACCGAGGCCAAACTGAACTTGCATCGCAGTTTGCTATCAACAAAGATTGTAATTTTAATACGGACTTGAACGTTACGATCCTTCAGCGTTGTGTCAGTGCCTTTCTAACAAGTAACAAGCAAAAACAAAATATAAAATAAACACAATAAATATGCTGATATTATTGTGTTTACGCATCATATTAAGGAGACGATAAGAAGATAACACGGGTTATTTCCTACTCAGAAATAAAAATCGGGTAATTAAAGAGGCTATTGATTTAAAGCCAGCAGTAGAGTAAACATTAAAAAGGTGCGTCGGAGTTACTTACAGTACGTTGGTGAAGCAAAGTTTAGAAGCAGGCTACCGAAAACACAGACACAATCTTACAGGAATTCGGCAAGGTGAGCACGAATATGACGAGGCTATGATCAACTGCGCATGCTAACGCAAAATGCAGCATTCGCGATAAGAGTTTCAATTTTACGCCCCTTCATACTTGACAATATAATTCTCGGCTGTGATTAACCGGATTTCAAATTTTGTTTGCTTAGTTGTGGTTATATACCAATTACCAATTGTGGTACAAACGAACTTCAGAGAAAAAAAAAACTGCAGTCCACTATAGCGAACAAAAGAAGTTGGTAGAAACACATGCTAAAAGTGACAGCTGCATGAACGACCCTGTCAAGATTACATTTGCTTTGATGACTATTGGGATTGGTTAGGATTGCCTCTGAATCGTACATACTAAGGATGAGTTTAAGATTCGGATCATCACCACAAACGTTCGTTATCTTATCTAGACTATGGCTTTTAATTTTTGGATTTCATTTTTGTTTGATAGTAATCAAATTGGCTTATCAATGTCCTCTGGTGCCCGGCTCACCATGTCTACAACAAACCATGTCAAGAATTCAATATTTCAGAGCATCTACGTTACTTCTCAAATAGGCAATTATACTTCAAAGGATAATTGCATCCTCTCCGCTGTCTTTATTCAAGTGATTTTGTAATCCTATGCACAGGCATAATTTTGCTTTCTTATTTTCTCGAGGCATTAATTGAAGCCTTAGAATTTCCCATTAGGTGCTGTTGTGGGATCTTTAAATATTGTTTTTATCTGTTGAATTCACGCATGTGAAAAGTACAGCAGGTCCACCAGCTGCAACTGTAAATTGAATCATAGTTTTTTTGTTCAGTGTTCTTTCCATGAGCGTATGAGCGGCTTGAGATGCAGATCTAATGTTTTCCCATAATATTCTTCGCAGTTTGCTAAGCATCTTTAATTTTCTCATAGTGACAATATATTGCCGTGCAGATCAATAAATGAGCAATAAATGCATAGGCCATGAAATCCGACAATACTCGCTCTGTAAAGCGAGTTCTAGAAAAATAAACTTCAGTGTAGGGCCGCATGTTTCTAAGTTGCTTGCAAAAAATCCCTGAACATCAGATTAAAGGTGCTTCGCACAAGCTCTGTAAAGGAGATTATTGCAGATCATGCACACAGAATAACGGAGATATGCATGCAGCATAATGCCGAAGCGCGTAACGCTTGTAATAGCAAGAAGGCAAAGAACTACTCAAGATTCAAGATTCAAGATTTATTTTCGCATGTAGAAAACAACAATACATGGTCAAAGAAAATTGCAACATTCTA
>QQSS02231769.1:0-10218 GCA_003687565.2 Craspedacusta sowerbii | reverse complement strand
TATATATATATATATATATATTAGAGAATAGAGGGATAGAGAAGTAGAGAGAATCAGTCATTGAAAGCAAATTATTAGGGAGGGCATTTAATTTGAACCTGCTGAGCTCTCCTGTGAACCCACCCGTTTTTCCGTAACAGCTGAACCCACCCCATTTCCGCTTCAGCTCAACAAGACCTTGTTGCGACCCCATACTTCCGTTTCTCGCTGTTGGCATTTGCAATATGTTTTTGAATGGATTGTTTTTGGGTTCTGAGTGAAGACGAAGATGGTAATTTGTAGAAAAGTTAACATTTCGAGATTTTGAGTGGCCAAATTTTTGCTCAGGCTATTCATGTTGTGTTGAATCAACTCGCGCTATTTTCTTCGACAAGGCTTAGGGCGTAAGTTAATACTTCGGTTACCAATGTTACGATCGCGACAATAGAAATCTGGAATGCAAAACTTCTACCTTGAATACTCAAGAAGTGTCCAATCATAAATGAAACAAGTTTCTTTTCAATTTTCTCGTACGAACAAGTTGCTTCCGTCCATGGTAAAATCAAAGGGCAGGTGGGCCTTCGTACGATTGTTTCAGAATGTTATCCGACCGTCTTTAGAAGCCTTTTCAGTTCAGTTCCTACTTTAAGTAATTTGCATTATGTGAGCAATCTTCATTTAGTGGGTGTGCGACTCGAGTCACTTAACGTTATCCAATATTATGTCTGCCTCTTGTATGTATTTTGTAGGACTTTCGTATGTCTAAGAGCTCTCTGCCTTGTGCGCTTACATCCGAGGTCCGTTTGAGCCGGTAGCTGAACTCGCTAGACTTACAACTTCACGGAATGCACAGTATAGACCTTCATGATCTTAAACTGTATTGTACAAAACATGGTGATTGTTAGGCGAGCTTTGGTCGTTTAGTGGGAAGAAAATTTCTGACTTTCTTTGACATTATTTAGTCGCCTTGCCTTATCTCTGAAAGTTGGCTTTTAAATTTGTATAATTCTCATCAAGCTTGTTTTTATGATGCTGGAAACGTCAGCAAATTATTAATAGAAATCTCGTGACAAAACAAGATCCATCAGCCTGCTTAACTGCCCTCTATGGAAGATGTCTCCCTCTCCTGTAAACGTTGCATACTTAAGTGACTCAGACACTCATTCAGTAAATGTTAGTCGCTGCAGCCGTGGATAACGAGAGTTAAATATAGAGTAAGTTTGGCAGCATTTGGCAGCATATAAATAAAGGGATCTTTTGCTGTCGTTGTCGTCGTCGTCGTCGTCGTCGTCGTTGTTGTTGTTGCTGTTGTTGTTGTTGTTGTTGTTGCTGTTGTCTTTGTTTTTGTTGCTGTTGTTGCGCATAGCTTGATGCAAGTTGTGGTGAAATCAAAGTTATTTGCTTCATCTCCAAGCCCGATCGAAGAATTGCCTTTTTACGGCCTGATGACCTGCCGTGGCATCTTGTCCGGATTTTGACGGGAAGTGGGTTGTCCCTCTACCTGCCACGGTCTTCCCGGGGAGCCCTCTTTGGGCGTCCGACACGCTATATAGATCATAAATAGCCATAAATGTGTTATGTGTTATGTCATGTGTTATGCCTGTTTATTGACCTTTTACATAGGCAATCAGAAGACGTAGGGAAGATTCCTCGCGCATCCGCTCGATTCGTAATTGCTCCATTGACAGCGAGTGACATGTCGGCAATGAGCAATACTTGACCTTCACCACCACTGAGCTTGTTTGGCTCGGAAAGCGATGGGAACATTCGATGAACGGGATCAAATACGAAAACAGAGGCTTTGAAACCAAGACAGGGGCTATACTAATGTTAATAGTATACATATCAGTACAACACATGACAAAAGCAATTCGTTCCATTTTCGCGATCATTTCGAACAGATTTACGGAAATTTTGAATCTGTGGGAAGTGTCGCATTTTTATGGAAAGATTTAGTAGTAAAGGATGTCAACTTAATAGCTGCATGTCGCATTGATAACAGATTCGGTGACTGAATCAAGACTTCTTATGAGGAAACCTAGATGCTCTGACGGAGCTTACAGCGAAATCTCTAGTTACGGGATATATCCGTGGGAGAACATGAGCCGTAAAAAAACAAGTCCATAAGCAGAAGCTAATCCGCTATCTGTAGCAATTCAACGAGACGTAAATAATGTCTTTCCTTCTTCAACCAACCAACTCTTTCCCCAGCTGGTTCTACTTATATCATGTTTCTCAGTGCTTCCATCATCGACACTCTCGCTTGCTCGCTGTAGCCCTTCTACAAATTCTCATTCTGTATTCTGTATTATCCTTTACTCGCCATATTCAATGATTTAGCAAAACGCAGCTCAAAGCAGACTAAAAGTGTAGTTGCTTTTAGTCCAGATTTTAATGCTCAGATGGCACGGTTCTCCGAGAATGCGGTCGGCTTTGTCATGGGGCACCATAAGATAGCGCATTGAAAACGGATTTTGAAGGTAACTAGGTCTTGGATGTACATGCATCCAACCCGACGAGTCTATCTTGTATCCGCAGAAACATGGAGTTAGAAAAAGTTGATACTTCGATTACTCACTTATGGCAATTTTAAGCTTAAGATATGTGTAAACGCAGTGTATAAAGTCGGTGCTGAATTCTCATTCTGTTTACGTGTAGCTAGCGAGGCCACTCCGATTGCAGCGTGCACGTTAAGGCCAAGTCTCATATTCAATCTTTCATATATTACTTTCCCGCTACTTCGTGTCTTTAGACGTTACACAAGGACTCTCATAACGGCTCTCCGCTTCAACTTCTTTCTTCCAGGCTTCAGACTGGTGGTGGTATTTCTAAAGCTTAAAGTTCCTTCTTCCAGGCTTAAGGTTGCTGGTGAGTTTGGAAGAAGCCGAATAACTTGTTGTCCGGAGACCTGCCTAATATGAATCGATTAGAACTCTGTAAGAATTTTTCTAGCTGTCAAAACTGTCTCGAGCTAGGGCTAAGGACGGTGTCAGAGCCCTGTGTGGATCTACAGGTTTAGTAAAAGATCTTTCAGTATTAGGTCAGGGTGACACGTGAGATAGATAGGTCGTGACGAAATAAGCCCTGTGAATATACAGTTTTACTGAAAGACCTTTTGGTATTAGGTCAGGGTGACACATCGATAAGTGATCGTGAATAGGATTTTAGTGCTTGGTGGTGACTGCGCGTCAACTTTTGCTTGCAGCTCACGTCTTTGCGTGGATTGCTTATAGGAGTATTGGAGAGCATGCGACTAAGCTTGTAATGGAAGGGTAGTTGAAAAGGCGATTGTCTACATGCGGCGAGATTGAGTCATTGCGCCGGATTACAAGGCTAGACGGATCTCGAACTAAAAATATTTTGAGACTCGACTCATGCCTTGCAAGGTGGTCGGCTTAAGCACTAGTTGGTTAAATTTGCTTGCGTGCAACTTTCAGTAACTATTTAGTCGCATCAACGCTTAAAACGATATATAGAAAAGCAAAAATGCCTTGATGACGTGTGCATGACCTGCAGGGAGGCATTTGGAAGGAGCAGCAATAATCATTTACAATAATTTATTCCGTGCTGATTCTTTAGAACGATTTCGCAAACATGGGATACGATGAAAAAATGTCCTACAAACTTAAACAAGTTGTCTTTTTTCTGAAAGCTGTTGTGAATTTAGCGCTACTTCGACCATTTGGTAACATTATACATAATGTAGCTGAGAAGTATAAAGCTATTTTATCTGTTGCTGATCTTCGGAAATTGGAGAAGCTCTTTATCAAGCGTAGTAATGCGCAGATGGATGTTGAATTCTTGAAGAGCTGCCAGACATTCAACGTATTCCCGAAGTTTCTAGCCTACACTACCGTATTGTAACACACTTGATGAAAAATTCATTCGGAAGTGTCTCCTCCGTACAGCCTTACACCGGAGGAAAAACGAGGAAAGAAGGATTAATTCTCATTTGCTGACAATCTCCAATGATGTTCGTATTCACGCCTTCTTATTTTAACTCTTGTGATATAATTTTTCGTATTAGTTGAAAATGATCAAAGCTGATCGAAATATGTCCTACAAACTTAAACAAGTTGTCTTTTTTCTGAAAGCTGATGAAAAAATGCTGGGCGCCAGGTTAGCGCACGCGCGACCGTGTTTCTGCGCTAATTCATTGTCCCACATAAATTCGTTCCTTGTTTCGCTGCGAAGTGCTGCAAACGTGGCACTTGCTATGCGCTACTTAGTTAAATTCAAATCGGTACAATCAGAAGTGCGACGTTTGAACCAAGCATCAACGTCTGCAATTCATCATGTTTCAATCGGCCAAAGGTGATCCCACCGGGATTATGCGCGTCCGTTTCCTCAGGTTTCATTATCGGCTTACGTTCGAATAAACTCGCTTCGCCAGATTGCGTTCTCAGTTGCCACCTGCCGCTGATCTCGCAATATGGCCTGACTTTGTTCAAGCAAAGCGGTTCAAGGGATTTGGTGATCAACAAACGCGCCAGCAAGACCGTCTTTCAGAAGGTCTCATCGCTTCGCAAATGGAACTCGGTTCGCTTAAAGACCTTCGCAGTCGAGAAGGAAAGAAGAGCTTTCCAAGCAATGGGGCTACTTCAAACCAGGATGGCTTTGCTGATGCTAAAAGTCGAGGAGAGGATCCGCATTTGAAAGCCACGCTGTCTTCAGTCCCTGGGTTCACCAAGTCTGGATTTGTTGTGAGCGCGATTGGTCTATGGATGTTGTCATGGACGCAGATCTTCGTTTGGTACGTGCTTTTCACCATGCAATATTTCGGCGGATCGATTCTTGCGTCGTGGATTGTCGCGCAGAGAGAGTACAATAAAGGCACTCTTTACGAGTATCTGGCGAAGAGGATTCCCGGATTGACAGTGGAGGCGATTGTCTTGTATTTCTGCTGGTTAGCGTTGCAGATAGCGCTATTTATGCTCGTCCCCGGAAAGCCCTGTTTCGGTCAACCTACCCCGAGCGGTCGCGTGCTGCAATACACTTGCAACGGCCTGAAATCGTGGATCATTACTCACGTGTTGGTGATAGCGGGTGTCAAGCTTGGTCTGTTTCGCGCTACGATCGTGTACGACAACTGGATGTCCCTGTGCATTCTAGCTTGCGTATGCGGTCTGTCGCTGACTGCCTTCGTGTACTGGAAGGCACACGTCTCGCCCAGCCATCCCGAAGACTGCCGATTTAGCGGCTCGCTTATCTACGATGTTTTCATGGGCGTGGAGCACAATCCACGTTTCGGGAAATTCGATTTTAAGCTTTTCTTCAACGGTCGTCCTGGGATATGCGCTTGGACTTTGATCAACTTAACGTGCGCTGCCAAGCAGTACGAGCGATACGGCTTCGTTACAAACTCCATGGTGATGATAAATATACTCCACGCCCTATATGTCCTCGACTTCTTCTACAACGAAGACTGGTACCTGAGAACGGTCGATATTGCTCATGATCATTTCGGCTTCTACTTAGCCTGGGGTGACCTCGTCTGGCTCCCGTTCATGTACACCCTGCAGGCATTTTATTTGGTTCAGCATCCGATACAACTAAGCAATTTACACGCGGCCGCAATCACGGCGGTCGGTCTAAGCGGCTACGCCATATTTCGTCTCTCGAACTATCAGAGAGACCAGTTCCGCAAGGAAATGGCTGAGTTTGGTGATAGCTTGATTTGGGGTAAGCCTGCAACGTACATACCTGCCGAGTACAAAACGCGCGAGGGCAAAGTTCGCAAGAGCCCTCTTCTGACGAGCGGGTGGTGGGGAGTTGCACGTCATTTCAACTACGCCGGCGATTTGATGGGCTGCTTCGCATACAGCGCTCTTTGCGGCACGGAGCACGTCCTACCCTGGTTCTACTTCATCTACATGGTCATCCTACTCACCCACCGGGTGTACCGCGACCACATCCGCTGCAAGGAGAAGTACGGGCATTATTGGGACGACTACTGCAGAGTGGTGCCGTATAAGATCATCCCGTACGTGTTTTAAACATGCGCCCACCATGACCTATTGGAACAGGTTGCCCGTGTAATTTTTCTCGTGAAAGCTAGCTAATGAATGAATTGAGGCAACGAACGATCTATCGTTTGTTACGTGCTTCTTTAATTAATTTAATTCTTCTGATTTCAAAACGCCTTCCTCGTATCAACTAACAGCATCCGTCGTTCTAACAAGGAGACCTGTTTCGTAATGCGGAAAAAAATATTTACTCCTAGGAAGGGCGACATTAAATCCCGCGGGAAAGCGCGAAATCCACGTGAGCAGGAATATGAATAGATGCGATCGGGTTCCGTTCGAGTAATTAGAACGAATAACCGCTCTTAATTTTCCCCTGCCTATAGAAAGGAGTAAGTGCCCCAACCTACTCTAGGCATGATAAAAAATATATTCTTTTCATATTATATCAGTCTATATATATATAACATTATATCAGTCATATTATATCATTACATATTATACATCCTTTACATATTATACGTTATATCATTTAAATGTTATTTTAACATTAACATTTAATGCGCATAGAACGGGGCATTTGCAGCTCGAGATTTCGCCTATCACAGAGTGAAAGTAGTAGCACCGGGAATGTTAATTGTCTCGACGAAGGATTGCATATACAAAGCACCGCATCAAAACGGCTTCGTACGTTAAAATGCCTATGGAGCCTAATTTCAAGCTTTTTTTCCTGGGACCCTCGCAGAAGCATGGCTCCTGAGGCATTTTCGTTCATACATGGTCCACTTCGCGATTAGTGTATTGTTGATGCGGGGATGCACAGCAGCAGTGGAAAACGACACAACCTTTCATGAAGCAAATAATTTTAGCCAGATAATGGGATAAGAGTCGTGCAAACATTGGCGCTTTCTTTAACAACCACCACACCCAAGCGTAAATTGAACGGCTTGATCACAAACTCTACGAATTTACATTCCTCATAGGGCGGAAACCTGGTTACAGTTAACCGACTACTAAAGTTGTGTCGTCGGTAAATTCGTAATGCGGAACTTCGAGATTCAACGGTGCCGGGCCCTTGCGTATACGTCCAGAAGCATCGTAATGGGAGCCATGACAGGGGCAGTAGTATCCACCAAAGTCACCAGCGTGCGCGATGGGGACGCAACCCAAGTGCGTGCACACGCCGAGAAGAACCAGGTAGTTTGGATGCTTGACCCGGTGCTCGTCTTTCTCAGGATGGCGGAGGGTGGAGTGATCCACAGCGCGTACGTCGTCGACCTCCTGCTGCGTTCGGTGGCGCACGAACAACGGCTTGCCACGCCACTTGATGGTCACGTTCTTACCAGGGGGGATCGCTTGAAGGTCGACCTATAAAAATGATATTTGTTAACTATTTGGGGGAAACATCAGCGGCACTATTTTCAGCTTATTGTACACTCAATTTGCTCGAAACGTTTGGAAATGGATAAAATAATAAAAATAAAATATTAGTGCTTCTTTCCAGTCGTTTAAGAATAGTGAGCTTCCTTAGTGTGTTAGCCGACGGCTTGTAGTTACAAGCATAGCTACTAGCAAGATGCGCCCGTACTTCAACATGAGAATGGCCTTGCAGGTTTTCGGTAATACAACGGCTCAGGAACTCGAAGCTTGTTAGTACATCAGTTTTACGCAACTTAAATAATAATAAAATAAAACTGATGAATTACCCACTGCTTACATACGCCCGTACTTAAACAATAAAGCCAATCAATTATTCACACATCACGCGCCACAGCTGCCGACCATTGTCCAAAGTTCAGATTCGTGGGGATCACGAGGAGACAACGCGCATTAACATCATGGTCTGGTCACCGCTTCGAGCAGGCCATGATGCTCCTGTTTCACTGCACACGACCACACCCCGCAAATCCACGATTGGGCAAATCGCCCTTTACCACACCACGGAATCAGAAGAAACCTTTGAGGGTGACCGCGACACGAGCGATTTTAGGTATGGGCGCCCACGAATACGAGGATGATTGATAGGCGTTTTCAAGAAGGTAGGTGGGGGCCCCCGAATTTGGTATTAATCTAAGATTTTAGTTACGAGCACAGTTCGGACAGTGCAAGCTCATACAGACAGTGAAATTTGCGTGATTTGAACTTTCTGACTCAAAATTTTCAAGAGTTTTCCCAAGATAGGGCTGTTGCTTTTAGTGAAGGTTTAAATTTGTCTTTATAAAGCTAACAGCGCATAATCATTTCCGCTTGCTGATCGTTAACAAATGTTGTATTTCCACGCGGACTTGCGTTATTGGATAGCATAATTACCATAACCTAGGACAGCATACATACAGATTTTCAGAGCACAGTGACTTGTAATTTTCGCCCAAACTAATATATCTCGAGTTTAACAATATCGCACTGAACGTTCTTGTCTTACTTAGGGCCAAACTTCTCAAAAAACTGGTTGATGCCCCACAAACAACCCCCCCCCACACACACACACACAAACAAACAAACAAACAAACACACAAACAAACAATTCGGCACGCGAGAGAACAAGAACCTTGAAAATATAGCTAACTAGGACAGACGAAACAAGCTTCTACAACGCAAGTACAGAGAACTGCCTGTTGAAATTCGGAAAATTAGCAAAGATCGGTCAGGAATAACTCACTTTATCCTAATGCCACGCAATCAAAGGCGCTGCCACTTTTAAAGAAAGATCAGGGCATCTAAAATCAGCAAAGAAATCACTCGCAAAAAAAAAAAGAAGCATCTTATGGTGCTCAGCTGATTGAAGCGATGATATGAGACAGCCGTCCCAGTACTTGTTCACAGCAGTCAGTGTGCTAGCCTGGAAGCCACAAAAGTAGACGCGGTCTGAGCGTCGAAAATTCAGGCAAACCATGAACCCAGTGACTTCAGTGCTTGGCTCGGTGGCTTCCACGGAGCTGAAGCGAATCTTGTATTTTTATCAATCATTAGAAAGCGGGCAGCGCTGGTTCTTATAGGATGGTGATGACGCATTTGCGATACGATACCAAGTGCTTAGAATTGCGATGACGTGGTGATCTGCGAATATCATCCACACGTGGAGCTACTTGCCAGGAAAAATGATCCACCTCTAGACAGCACATGTTACCGCAAGCAGGTCTTCTCACACACGAAGCTTACTCCGACTATGAACCATAGCCAGCTCACATGCGACACATCAACCAAAGCAGACATTGACAAACAAAATGGATGCAGGCTTTAAAGGCCAGAAACTAGCCGGAATGTATTACTACACTCCAGCTAGCAGGCTACAGTTAAATTCTAAGCGCTCAAATTCTAGAGTCACTCTTAGCACACCGTGACGGACGTATAAAACACGCATAGCATTTTAAAGAACAGGCATCCATTACAAATGCTGCTCTTAGAGTCCTACGGGGCAGCATTGGAGCATCTTAGCCAGGTAACGATTTCACTTCGGTGAAGCCTATCAACAGTGCAATAAGTATGTGCCAATCATGCACAAGCTGACGTTGGCCAACCGATATTAACGCGTGTTTATTAAAAATAAGAAGGCAAGTCCAAAGTCCAGATAATGACAGGTCCAGATATCAAAGGTTATGTGATATGACACCTCCAGACCCAAATGAACAATAAAGTTACGTGAAACGATTATTTGCACGTGGGGTGACAGGGCGAAGAACTTACGTAAGTCAAACCAAGCCATTCCAACAAGTGCCAGTTTTGGCAAAATGCAACCTCAACATTGTTGACTTGAGGGGTCCAGTGCTGAGGCGAAGATGCAGTTTTCAAGAATATGAGTTAAGCACACTAAAATGCCTAAGGCTTGCTTCTTCTTCCCGTGGAGTCGTGTTACCGCCTACTGATTAAAAGTCAACCCAGAAGAAGGACGGAACTAAGTTGATAAGAGATGATACATCATAAATCTGAAAATGGGATAGTCAACGAATGTTATACATTAGTCAAGTGTGATAAACAATCTTTGCATTATAGCACATGTGAAAGCTTTATGGCAAACAAAACGCTTAGAAGATTCTAATTACAAGTTGTTTTATTAAACCCACTACAAATTTAACGAAAAAAAAAAAAAATTACAGCCTTACAGCTTCCCATGAATGTCCATAATTTTATAATTGCAATCGCTTTTGATACCTTGCGAACCAATCATGCAGAACACGTCCAAGCAAATTTGACTTAAATTATGACTTGCAGTCTTGATATTGCTGCTGGTAAAATCTGTTGACTTCGCTTTTATATTTGAATTTACATATCTATATAT
>QQSS02231758.1:0-10218 GCA_003687565.2 Craspedacusta sowerbii | reverse complement strand
AGCAGTGCCTGGAGGCAAAATAAACAATTCCAATTGTGCAGTTGGTAGTACTGACTAACAGTTAATTTTGAGCACATTGCATGGAAGAATCGTTTGCATGATGAGCAAGATATGTGCCGCAAATGCAAGGGCATCAATCGCTTGCATTTCCGACATTTATCTTTAGTGGTTACTTTCATAGAGTTAGTATCGTACTTTATAAAACAATATAGATAAAGTCGCGAAAGTAGTCTGGCTGTTTAGCGTCGGCACCGGCGTGCGTAATCTTGTGCCCCTTCAGCAGGCCTGAACAACGTGGCCTAATCCACTGGAAGAGGCAGCCTCTCCGGCTCGTTCAGGATACCTCCTGCTCGGAGTTCATCTAGATCACCCCCTTCCCAGCGTCTAGCCCAGGTCGATCCGATGGCCTTCATTTTCAGGGCTAGTTGGTTTGGTAGGTTTGGCATTTCTGTTAGTACATGGTTCAGCGTTTCATGCCACGTTCCACAATGCCGAGAAAACTTCTCGCTTGGACGACCCCTCGACGTGGTTACCTTTGTCTCGAGCTGCACGAAGCACCGCAGGTAGACAGTAGATAGGACCAGAGGGAATTCCTTTTATCCATTCGTGCGCGTCACTAACTAGACGACGAGGCATTTGGCTATTTTTGCATGTATTTAACATACATCCCAATTTTAAGATGGGTATCCAATGCGCCAGCTGTCAAGATAATAAGCTAATTCACAAAAGATAGCGAAAAATAACATGAACATATACTTCGGAACATCTTTCAAGCGATTGCGAAGCGGTGGCATGGTACTCCGATCTACACGGGTAAAAGGGATGGGATCGCCGGACATGGGAGCACCGAACCGACTAATACGTAGAAAGCGGGATAAGAGAAAAGAGAAAGAGAAGAAAGGGCTAGGCGGACCAAGCGCCAAGAGATTAGCAAAACATGACACACCACACAAGGGCCACAAAGAATCGCATTCAAACAAAAGCATTCAATTAAATAGTTCAAAATATCGGCTACCAGGTAAAACCTACAAAAAATCAGTGGATATTGTGCAAATGAATAAGTTGGGCGAGACAAATACAAAACTGCGACATACAGAAGAAACGCCAGATTCGAAGCGTCCAACAGAATCGACAGCACCATGAACTCGCGTCTGCGGGACATGGCGACAGCGATCTTGAGAACGAGGTCTTTGTTCGACAGGAAGCATCCACGGCTGGCCAGGGCCACCCATGCAGCGACTGGAGCAGGGCCTCGAGTTCAGGAACACGGTGCTTCGCAGTCTTGACATCCGAAGCGCGTTGCAGGCCGCCCGGCGAATGGTACAGTCAATGACGCATAAATTTCGAGAGCGACGACAAGGTCCTTGCTGAGAAGGCTTGTAAAGCTGACCAGCAGCCAGAAGACGCGGCTCCTTTTAGACCGCCAGCTCGGAGCGTTTAGAAAGTAAACCAGCTACTTTCTTCAGAACGCTGTCTTGACGCCGAATGCGTAGGCCATGCGTAGCGCGACACGTTTGCATCAAGTGGTTGAGTGTCTCATGATTATCACCGCAACGTCGACATGTCTTGTTAGATGGGCGTCCACGAGATGTGGCAACCCTCGGACTCGAGACGCCCAAAACGTAGTTTAACCATGTCGCGGTACTCCCGAACCGACGTAAAGGTGGAGTCGTCCATAATCCACGACTGACCACACGAGATCGATGTCGTCAGCAAAGCCAAGGCAGTTAATGAGCTGGTCGCTTAAAGAGAACCCGATGGAGGAGGGCAGGGTCGACAGCAACTCATCGATGACCATATTGAATAATAGTGGTGATAGCGGGTCACCCTGCATAACACCGCGGGTCATTGCGACTGACTTACATTCCGTGGTACCAGCCGTGATGGCGGTGGTACAGCCGGTATATGAGGACTCAACAAACGATATGAACCATCAATCATCACACACACCGAAGCGTTTGAGTGCACGAGACAATGAATGGCGGCTCACCGAGTCAAACGCCTTTGAGACATCCAATGCAATGATGTTCACCTCCGTCTTCAAGCGACGCGCCTCGCGGATCACGGCGACAAGGATGAGGGTGTTGATGAGGCATCCGTCAGTCTGGACGAACGCTTTCTGACAGGCGCAAAGCTTGACACGGTGCTAAAGACATGAGGCGCGGACGCGGTTCAAGAGGCGTGACATCAAGGATGAGATTGTTATTGGACGTCAATTGGTAGCCAAGTGCAGATCCACGATCGTCTTGGGGATGAGAGTGGTTTGATGGATCTTCCAAGACGATGGGATATCCCCAAACTCGAGTATGCAGTTCATGAACGCTGCAAGATCACGAGTGGCGATACGCTTTAGATTGGTAATGCACAACCAGTCAGGTCAAAGCGCTTAGGAGGCAGTAAGGCTACGCCGGTGAGTCTGAAGCTCCTCGAGACTTAGCGCAAACATGACGTCAACTGGAGGGCTCAGCACTGAGAACGGGGCATCATCTACAGGGGAGGCGGGTCGACAGCAGCTCGTCAAAGACAATATTAAATAGAAGATGTGATAGCCACGATAATCACCTCTGCGTTCAAGCTCACCGCGACAAGAATATGGGTGTTGATGAGGCATCCGTCAGAAGGGACGAACGCTTGCTGGTGGGCTCAAAGCTTGACACGTTGCTGAAACGCGAGGCGAATACGCGATTCAACAGGCGTGACATCACGTGGAAAATGGGGTAAAAAGAAAACTGCCAACGTCATATTGTAGCACTAAAGAGACATTGGGGGAGGGAAATGAAGAGGACAACATTCGATTTGCGAAAGACAGTGTACAAGAATAATCTAAATAGCAAGTGGAGCCTATCCGTCCATTCCTGCAAGTGGTACTGCTTCATCGGATGACTGATGACGAAGCAGGCAAACAAACAACAAATCGAGAGCTCTGAAATGGAACTAATCCACTGGACAGGCTGTGTGAACGGAGATGCACGAGACGGTGAAAATTAAAAACAAGATGGATATTGTAGAACGATAGAATAATAGGAAAACTGATACAATTCAAAAAAACAGTTCCAGTCATGACAAAATAACAGGAATAGATTCGTTCGTTCAGAAATAGAGTATAGGTTGATAATAAATGAAAATGGGAGGGGAAATGAGAAGGGAAGATACTGGAAAGGTAGAGGAGTGATAAATTATAAAAGGGGACTACTGTAGATTTCATATCCAAGAACATTGAGCCAGATAGAAGTGAAGGCCGGGGTAGAGCTTTGAAATGGCGGCTCTGACTCGCCATGTCACACAGCCGTCCTAGAACATGTGGATATTTACGTGGAACGACAGCACCACCCGTCGTCCCATCCACGCTCTGATAGCTATGGCGGTGCTGGTCCGCGACTGCTTATTCGTCAAGTAAGTAATATACTCTTTATCATATATCACTCACCTGCTTAGTTCGCAGCTGACCTTCGTATTTGAAGGTATTCCCCCTATCCGCCACCTGGGGACGCGCTCTGTAGCTGGCACCACAGCTTCTTTCGGCTGGCAAGCCAGGAGCTCCGGAAACAAGTCCTTCATGACCGCCAGCCGTAAGAGAGTCAAAATTACACCCGCCGGTCACTGGCGTTTGGTTGAATTTCTTCACTTGAGGCGTGTATACACGCTCACTTGAACTGGCATCCCAAACGAAAGCGTTGATATATATCACTAACCTGTTATTTCGCCGCTAACCATCGTTGCGGAAGGTACCTTTATCTACCTTTAGGTATTCCCCCTATAGGTATTCCGCCACCTGAGGACGCTATCTGTAGCTGGCACCAGAACTCTTTTCGGTTGGCAAACCAGACGCTCTCAAGAAACGTTCGAGTGACGTATGTATTAACCATTTAATAAGCTACATATGGACTCAAAGTTAACCACAAAAAGTCTACTAAAATAAAGCTATAATAATAAACTTGACACCGGACAAGGAGCGTAGGGACGATAAGACGAAAATGCGGTATCCCGGCCCCTTCGCGGGTTTCATGGATATGATCCCCGGTCGTAGGGACACCACACACACACACCCTATCAAATAAATAAAAAAATCTGCAGAACGACGAGATGAGAGGTAGGGCAGGCACAAAGCCGGACGAAGCAGTAGGAGTTGGACGGCCGAGGGGCGAGCCAAAACTGGTCCAGACATCATACAAAATACAAAACCTTGCCACGACAGAATTTCATTCAGAACAAAGTTCAAACAAGCAAGTGCCAATAGACATAGCATAAAATTTAGAGGAACTGATGTTCTATATATGAGAAATAAATAAGCAACATTACAATATACAAAAGAATCGCCAAATGCGCAGGGTCCAGCGCATACTATGCAGCACGTCCAGGTGGCGTGTCTTTGCTCTGGCTAACTGTAGTACTCAGTCGCCTTGGTCCATAACCACCCGTGACTAGTCACAACGAACGGCAGATGGATGACGGGCTTCTGGCCGCAGGATGGAGCGTAGTTGTGCTTCGAGGGCGGGTACCGGTACTTCCCGCCTTTGAAATCGGTCGCGCGCTGTAATCCAACAGGTGAAGCACCAATAAAAATAACATCGACTGCACAAATGTTCTTAATACCCACGACAATTAAGTCCGCCTTGTGAATAGCCACGGTTCTTTGGACACAGTCAGCTCCTCCAGGTCAACAAGCAACGTCGTGAACGTCTTCAGGCGGGGGGGGGGCGTTGTGTTGACAGACGAGAAGACCGTGAGAGTTGGTGCGTGTCTGTATGACATGATTTAACGTTTCGTCAGCTATGTTATAATGGCGCCACCACTTGAGGCTGGGACGGCCACGAGATGATGCACGAGCCGTCCGACGCGGAGCTTGACCAAATCGCAAATTTCCCGGTCGGCATGATGGAGACTCGCTAAGCATCCAACACTGACTAGCAGTGTTGGAGGCGAAGTCGGCTGAAGCACTTCCATCGGTGGATTAATACTATCGGTTTCGCCAGAAGGCAGCAGGGCGAGTGACGGCAGACGGACCGAAACGATTTAGGATAGACAAACATTTAGAACGGACACTAGCAACACACGATTACTTCATGACGGCGGTCACCACAAGATCGGGGAAAATATCAAGCTTTCCCAGGCGCCTATACAAGCTGGCCGGTACCAACGTCAGCATGGACGGGATTCCCAGGCCGCCCTCCTAAATAGCCGCGTGGAAAGCAGCATCCACAATGTCATGTGGCAGATGCAGGAGGGTCTTCACGAATTGACGAACAAGGACATCAAAGCGCTCCAGCAGACCGATGGTTAGTCTGCCCAGGGTTAGGCGGTAAGAGAACCGCGGCAAGAGGTGTGCTCGGAGCAGGGACAGTTCTGCTGGGGCTTCAGTGGGGTCCGCTTCAGTTTGGCCAGCAAAGCTGAAAGCGAGTCGATATTTAGCGCCAGCTTCCCCGAGGGGTCGAAATTGATGCCCAGATATTTAAACGGGTTCGCGTGGTCAATAGTTTGGAGTGGTGAGCCGGCGAGTACGAATGTACACTTACGGTCAACCGTTACAACACGATTACGGACAGAGGATACAAGTCGTAAGACAAACGATTTCTGCGCGTTCAGCTCGTGTCTGCGCGAGGTAAAGAAGGCAGACGACTGCTCAAGCAGTACGTCCATGCCAGTCTAGCTCGATCCCAACAAGAGGACAGGTCTGCGAAGCCGAGACAATTAACTAATTGGTCTTCAAGAGGAAAACCAATCGCGGGAGGCAGACATGTTAGCAGCTCATCCATGACCATGTTCCATAGCATGGGGGACAAAGGGTCACCTTGTTTGATCCCCCTGGTCATGGGGACATCTTAACATTCAATCGCGCCAGGGCGGATTGACGTTTTGCAGGAGTCATACGAATGGGGCAAAAAACCGATGAACTCCGGGCAGATGCTGAAACGTTTGAGGGCTACGATAAGGGAATGTCGACTCGCCGAGTCAAAGGCTTTGGAAACATCCAGCGCGACCAAATTTATCTCCGTCTTACAAATGCGTGCTTCGCGGATGGCAGCGTCAAGGATAAGGGTATTAGTGAGGCAGCCATCGGCTGGAATGAAGGCTTTTTGTCGCGCAGACAGTGTTATAGAGTGCTGCAGGCGCGACGCAAGGCCACAATTAAGGAGCCGCGAAAGCACCGAGGCAATAGTGATCGGTCGCCAGTTAGTGGCTAAGTGGAGACAGCCGTAGACTTCTGAATAAGCGCTGTTCTGTGTACTTTCCATGATAGTGGCATGTCGCCGAACTACAGAACGCAGTTGAAGAGACCAGCCACATCAAAAAGGGGAGACTCCGCACATCAGAAAATGTCAGCCAGTGTGGTCCCGGCAATGACAAAGAGGAAATTCCCCGCAGGTGCTGCCTTTTTGTCAATTTCTCTCTAAAAAAAAAATCGTAACACTGCCCCAATATCGGAGGGAAATGGAGTAGCGACATAAAAAAAGGTGTTTTAAAGACACAGTACATGAGGAATAAAGTAAACTGGTGGTGCCTCTCCGTCAATTCGTGAACATTGGTGCCTCCGTCACTTCAATGGCGAGCAGGCAAACGAAAAAGCTCGAATTAATCCTTCGTTTGCCCACAAGTGCAGCAGTTACTTTCCATGATAAGCACAGATAGACATGTTGGGAAAATATGCGGTTTTAAATAACGTGACACAGGACGCGAAAAAAAAAACAACATAGACCCATACTTAGCATTTGGCATATACGTGAGTATATGGGACAAATCGTTCATATTTGTTGGGGTGCTCTTGCAATCCCTGGCGACGACATGAAGAAAACCATGAAACCCGGCATCACGCCTATGTCTCTCCCAACCGTGGGACCTTTTGGGAAAGATTACCTCAATAACGTTCACCTTCGAGGCTAATAAATCGTTACTGCTTACTTTAGCTTTCATATTTTCCCTGTATCAGATGCTTGCTTTTTTGTAAATTTTCAAGGCAACGAACGTCTAAGCGAGCAGTGAAGGTTAAATATTATAAGAGCCCGTAAAGGAAATGCGCACAAAACGAAGAAGTCCCTGAGTATAACTCATGTGATACAAGATCTGCCATGGAAATCTATAATCAAGCCCGCAAGATATGAATTTCCAAAGCCATTCTCAACATTCAATGGCTCTCAGTTTGATATCGCTGTAACAAGCAGGCTTCTATTTATCGACACCCAGAACGATCTCCAAGTCATTAACTTCCACGAACTTCCAACATTGAGACAAAGAAACTTTTCCATTGGAATATGTTACGCGATACTTAATATGCTTAGCCCTTTTGTTCTTAATATTGCTATCTACAATGGAATCCACTATCACCAAGACGCCTTCATCTGAGCACATGACAATTAACATATGTTCCATAAACAAATAAGGCAAAAACGCTGTTTTTAAAAAAAGGGCTTTGTTCATATTTGCTAGCTTCAAGGCATATTCAGGAACATAGCGCTTCTGTCAAAAACGGAGTACCGAGAAATTAAATACGAGTCCAAAAAAAGTTAGAACTAAACCCGTAATCGAAAATTACTCGCCTATCACAGCGTTCGTCACTTTGATAAAGTTCTCATCAGTGCCACTTCGATTGACGACAGCGGCACATTTGAAATATGAAAGTCTTTGAATAAAGATTATAGGGGCGTTGTCCAGATCATATCAGCAGCGACAACTTGCGCAAAACCCGGATCCAACCAGATGTTTGTGTTTGTTAATGGCCTCAATTCAGCATAACAGAACAATCATTTGCAATCAAATTCTTTAGGATAGCAAGGGAAAACAATTAAAAGGGGCTTTTTATAGCTACCATGAGTGAAAAAGTACCACTAAATACAAATTTGACAAAGGAAGTATTTCATTCTAAACGCGGAGGAGGGAATGGAGTTCTCCCATTCTCAATTATTCAATACAAATGCCTCTGGTCGTTAGAAAAGCAATTGGGTTTGCAGCCCGTATGTGAAAACTAGCGAAAGGAGCACATGCTTTAATAAAAGTCAGAGGGTACTCTGATTTTTCAATTGTGACCTATTTCAGAGTAGCAACACTGTATTTTCTATAAATTTAACTTTCACTCAGTACATAAT
This sequence comes from Craspedacusta sowerbii, assembly GCA_003687565.2. Taxonomy (NCBI): domain Eukaryota; kingdom Metazoa; phylum Cnidaria; class Hydrozoa; order Limnomedusae; family Olindiidae; genus Craspedacusta; species Craspedacusta sowerbii. The sequence goes on along the minus strand of QQSS02231758.1, from coordinate 2,140 downwards.
TTCTTTCGCCTGAAATATCAACTTAATTAAAACTCTCGTTTTCGTCGAAGAAAAAAAACCCACAGCATCAAAAACACTTCCATTAAATAGTTTAACCCATTTCAAAAAACTGCACGTCATGTGCAGCTAAATAACACACTCAAATATTCATTACAGCACCACTTAAAGAACACTGCCTTTAGTTACGCACTTAAGAAAAGGTTGGGTGATAAGTTGTAGAAAGTTAACTTATATGCAATGTAATATCTCTTAACCTCGTAGGGAACATAGGTTGATTCTAAGTTAATTGCTATAGCAGATTCTGGTGATGTGTTAGAGGCAAGATATGAATTGAAAGTGATCCAAACTTCAGATCTAGTCAAACAAGCTCCAGTACTTCATTTTAGAAAGCATGTGTTGGTGACTTTGTTTCCAGACAAAAAATAAGCTTTAGAATGTGACTGACTTCTGTTTTGATATCATGAGCAGAAATTATAAGTCTTATAATAAACATTTCATTTTTTCATGATGCATTATACTCTCCATGTAAGGATTTTAAATTTTCAAGCAATCATTTGCGTTTTTCGTACATCTGAAAAAGTAAATATTCTGATGTACACTTATGGGTGTCTCTTCCAAATAAAGACTTGCACATTTAAGCTCAACTAGCGTAAATAACCGACAAATTTTTAGATGTCCCACTTGCAACCAGCGTATTTTTTTTGAAGGTGTTTACTGGCGTTTGCTACAAAGAAAAACATCCATATTTAAGCTAAACTAAGGCAGATAACAGCTGAAGCTTTATAAACGTACTTAAGTTGGCAAGAGGCATGTACACGGGCATATCTTTCCAATGGGTTGCCGCTTTTGTGAGACAAGAAAAAGACGTCAGGCTTTGGAATGCACTTGCCATCGCTTGCCGCTCTACGGCACTACGTTCTCAACTGTTTCAGTAAGATAATATCACGATGGAATCTCTTAAACAATACAAAAAAGCTAATTGAGGGCTTGTGTCTGCAGGTCCTTCAGCAAAGAGCTGCAGCTGATTCGTCTGCTTCAAACAAAAAAAAACTTAGATGGCTTGAACCTGCACTTCATACATGCTTAGCTTTAATAATTTGAACTGTCCTCGGCATACTTAGTATACCTCGAGGAATGAAATAAACGACGGGGCTCACCTTCACGATCCTTCACTTCGTCATTCACGCATTGTTACATGGTGACTACACGAAAAACCCTCGGCCCGACAAGCTGAACTTAACGATCGGTATATACCATTCAACAAGCGACGTATCGTGTGACCAAGGTACAGCGTCCTGGAAGAGGCGATCACACCGCGCGCGGTTAACGCGAAAAAAAAACGTGAATCATTAGTGCGAATGTAGAGCGATGATGGGGACCAAAACGCAGCCTTCAATGTCAATAAGTCCCCTCACTCTACTACTGGTACTCTAGTTCGAGCTTTTTGCGTCAAGTAGGTGCAAGAGCTCTTGTAAATGTTGAAAGCAAGAGAATCCAAAACTCTCGTTCAATAAAAAAGTACATGTAGCTAGTACAACATCTAACTTTCGTGACCAAGAGCAAGAGTCAATCGGGCAGAACATTTATGTCCCTGAAACTCATCAGCCTAAAAAAGGAATCATTCAAGTAGCGAAAATCTCCAGCGCAGTGTCTGGCCGTTAAGGGACTTCGTTTAGTCCACATATATAAGGAAAAATGCTGCATCAATTCAATTTTGCCATATACATTGGTGGTCATGCGCATTCGTGCATATGGCAATGGAACTTGACTACCCGGGAGCAGAATCTGAGATACATCCACATGCGCATGCACAGCATGACTGCCGGGTATTTAGCAGCCTTCTTCCGTACAGTGCTACCGGGCATCTAGACACGGCAAGTACCAAACTGCAGTCCTATGTGAACAAGCATTGCTGATATAAGCTGCTAAACATAGACGTAAATCATTAGCCAATGACGAATGCAGCAGATTCTATTCTATTCTGTTCTATTGGGTTCTTTTGCCTCAAGTAACAAAACAAGTATAGAATAAAATAGAAAATAGAATTAAAACAAAATAGAATCCGTCACTATTAGTCCAGATTAGGTACTCAGAGAAGGCATGGTTCTCCAAGAAGGCCTTGAGCCTTTTCATAGAGAAC
>QQSS02231747.1:0-10219 GCA_003687565.2 Craspedacusta sowerbii | reverse complement strand
AGATAGATAGATAGATAGATAGATAGATAGATAGATAGATAGATAGATAGATAGATAGATAGATAGATAGATAGACGTGAAGATAGTTGAAAATATAAGGCAGGCAGGCAGACAGACAGAAAGACAGACAGACAGACAAACAGACAGACAGACAGACAGGCATGCAGATGACAGAATTCTGATGCATGATTACGTATTGCTCACCAACATAGGCAATATCAACCACATACCTCGCTTAACTTTACAGGCATATTGGTAAGTGCGATCACAATCCTCCTGCGACCAGCGTCCGTGAGCAAGGTAAAATGATGAAGTCACACAATGAAAGTTGGAAGTTGCTGCGTGAGATTGTCCTGTTATCCAGTTTGTATACTTCAAGACTGATCCATCAGACCAGTGGTACTCGTTGTGCTTCTCTCTATCGTTGAGACCTATCCAAAAATACGAATTCCAGCTAACAGAACCGACTTTGCGAAACTCTTTAATGAGCATATCCTGTTCTTCCTGACTTGTAATGCTTACTAAATGCGCTTCTGCAACTTCCAGTTTCAGCTGCTTCCAAGCCTCATTAAACGAGTTGCACTCCGTATTTGCATCATCCCATGACAACAGCTGGTTCGGATGAGCATTTATTTGGTAGCAGTAATCACCCCAGCTGATCCAGCCTTCCGGGCAGTTATGAGCTCCTAGAAACAGAACCAGAAGGATTACACAACATGTTGCCTTCCACTCACGCTTTTGATACCAATGCCAGGCATAATACAAACTGTGTGCGCCTCATCAGCGACGAGATCGAAACCGAAACCAGGCCGCTAGGATGACACGCACAACAACTAGCACAACACCAAGACAGGTGAGTGCACTGCTGGGAACTGTGAAACATTACATAATAAAATGCAGTCGGGAAAACATGCCAACACTGCTGTAAAGTAGGGCGAGGCCATGAGCTCAACTACTTTTATCCATCCGTCCCAAATCCTGCCTATGAGCAAGGCTTTATAATCAAACCTTTGCTTGCTAGGCTTACAGAAATGCATCTATTACGAATTTCACACACATTATTCAGTCATCGTTATTTCTGAAAAACACAAGATTTTGGGTGTATGCGCCGCTAGAATGAAAATCCACTCTTCAGCCTCAACGTGAAGCTAATGACTGGCAAGTTATATCTGCTTCCAATCACTAATTAGGTTCTGATGTTCATAAACTTATATATTTATTTATTGTGTATTCCTATTATTCGTATTGCATAAGGTCTCTGACGATTCCATAGGCCGTGACGAAACATAGGGCTAGCCATTTGACGTTGGGTACATATTCGCGTGCCCACCTTAAAGCAAGCCTGAATGGTATCATACAGCTGCAATTGTTGCTTAATTTATTTGACCATCTATTTTATACAGGCACTTATTATTGGCTGTCTCAACTGTTTTTCATTAGAAGTTGACTCTTCCATTCCAGAGGCCCACTGACAAAAATAATTAATAGCCTTGAGGCAGAGTCTGGTATTTAAGCACTGGAGGTACAATTTTGTTCATAACTTTAAATTTAATTTAATTTCCTATAGCAACTTAATCGCAACACTGCAATATAACCTTGGGACTAATGTTCAATGAATGAAGAAGAAAAGACCTCTTTACCTGAAACTTTTTCACATATATAATCTTTCAGAGATGCACAGTGGTCATCATTCCATTGTCCCGGACTGAATTTCCCATACATGTTCACACAATCTTCCCCACCAAAGCTGTTGCTTGGTTGATTTGCGAACCAGTTGCTATAGTTAGCTTGTGTAAGAGGCTTCTTATCAACCCAAAAGAATAAGCCTTCTGCATACGAGTCTGACAAGCCAATCCAATATTCCTAAACCAAGATTGACCAGAATATATCTTTCACTTCATCAACTTCAGAAAAATCCATACATGGCAAGTGACACAAAAACATATCCATATAGATGCTAGTAGAGCTTAAGTGCAGATGAATACATATATAAATTGATACATGAAGGATGCATGGATGGTAAAGGTGAATCAGCTGGAATGCAATTAGGAATTTAGATACCATATTGGCTACAGCTCCAAGAACATTAGGATCAATTATGACATCAATATTATTTCATTGCCACCAAAAGACTCACTATCAACAGCCTAGTCCAGCAGTTCAAAAAAGGTTGCCATACATGGCAAATATCTTCGGAGCTGTTGACTATTCTTGGTCAAAGAAAAAAAACATACCCAGTGTTCTGGTTGTCACAGATCTCTACTATAAAATTTAGAAGGAGCGCATGATTATAGATTGAATTTGGGTACGCTAAGGGCAAATGGCGTAGGCCCTGAACAATCATGAGTACTTTTATGGTGCAACCACAAAAAATGCATAGCAACACTTACATGGACAAGAAATCCTATTAAAAATCAGATTCCGGGATAATGCTAACATGGATAGAATATTAAGTCAAGAACCAAGGCTGCTCAAGCCAGGCAAGTGTCGTAGGCATACTATGGCTACGTTCCAGAGTTTCAGCCAAACAATTAAATAACTGCAAATACAGCAGTGTCACAGGCTTACATTTTCAGTCAAACCAACTTCATTAGTAAGAAACTCCTGTTCTTCCTTTGTCTCAATGATAAGCAGGTCACCAAACCTACGTAAACAATCAGCACGTGCATCATCCCAGCTCTTCCTTAAACCTTTAATAATCCCATAGCAGGATGTACCCCAAGGCAACCAGCCTGCTTCACATGTCACAGGCTCTGCAAAGAGATATGTAAAGACCTACCAGGTAATTGTGTATAAGCATCTTCTAAAGAAAATAAGCAGATCTGTTGCGACATTATACAATAGATAATCGAACAAACTCAACAACTGAGATATTCTCAGTGGTCCGCAGTCACTCCCATTTTGCTTACTTCTATAACTAGAGTAACTAATTCTATGCATTTCACAGAAAGCATCCGCACAAGTGGGATAAAAAATTTCTCCTTACATGTATTAAGTAAGATTCAAGGAGATCATTTTTGTTATCCATTTTAGCAGAAAATAAAATATGATCACACAGAAATCGCATAAATCATAGGTCTTCTTTTCAAAAATAATCAAGAATCACCCAAGAAATACTTACGACCAGTTGGAGGAAGAATAGGCGGCAGCGTAGGTGGGGGAGGAATCACAGCATCTAAGAAAGCACAAAAAAAATACACTTACACTTGAATGCATTCAAAACCATCTTATAAATTAAAAATTTAAATCAGCCTTAGAAGTCTTCCTAACATTTTTCAACCTTTTCCCTTAAAAAATGCAACGATACCATGGACACTTAACACACCTAAAAACATTCAATCTTGCCATAAAATCGCATGATCAAAAATGAAGTGGATTCCAAAACAAGAAATACCCTGACATGACTAACTCTATGTTCGCAAAAACAAACACAAGGGCACATACCCTTTTTCCTTTTGCAAATAAATCCAAACTCAACAGAGCAATCATTGTCATTCCAACGTCCATCGTACGATGTCTCTGCACAGTCCTCATTGCCCCGAAAATTGTTTGGTTCTCCTGAAGATGTTCGCCAGTTACTGAACTTTGTTGGGTCATATACAGTACCATCACTCCAAACAAACGTTCCTTCTACTTTCTCATCTGTTAGCCCAATCCAATAGTGCTGCTTCTTCATATAGTCATTTTGAATGTTAGTAATAAAACTTTGCTCCTTTGAATCTTCAATGCTAAGCAAATCTCCACCTTCACGGATGCATGCTTGCCGCGCATTAAACCAACTCATTCCTGACAATGTGTCAGATATGTTATGAAATAAGTAGCAAAAGTTTGCATTTGATATCCATGGACTGCTACAGCCATCTGCAGTTAGTGCCAGCACTATCAGTAAAAAAAACATAATTTTTCATATGGATGCAATAATGGTGGTAATGAGGGGGTTACACAAGTCCCCTATTCCCGCAATTTCCTCAGCAGGGATGAACGCACAATTAGTGTACTAGAATATGCCACCAATAGAATCAAATCTAATCAACACCTACACATGCATCACGGTCATCAGAAGACACCTCACCTAAACAATTTGCCCGTCTTTTGAACAAATAAGAAGCACGCAGATTCACGGTGCAGCACAACTTGTGACTAACTCTAACTGTTGTCATTGTCATTGGTCATAGTTTCGTCTTGCGACATTAACGAAATCATCTCACTGCAAAGTGCCTATATTTTACTTACTCACAGTATTAGTGAACCGTGCTAAGCAATCCTGTCTTAATTCAACACATACCAACTCATAATCCTGTACACAATATATAAAAATAGGCTCTGGTGGTATCAAGCTTCAAGTAAAACAAGTCTCGCCTTTAAACACCAAGGCACGCACACACTCTCACACACACAAACACACACATACAAATTCACGCGGACATTCGCTGAAGTTGATCGGTAAAAGTCGATTATCGGCTAGCACAATGTTTCGCTTTCGCTTTAAAAAAACGTTGGTCTCCACACGCAGCACATATGCTAAAATCTCCAAACCAACCTGTTATGGCAACAATGCAGCGTAGCAGCATTTGAGAATCCTTCCAATACGACTTGCAGGGTGTCAAAGCAGAGATTTTAGGCAGCTGAAGGAGATGTCAGTTCTTGCCGCTACACCGTCATGTGATGCATGGTGCCTCGCAGTAAGGGCAATGTGGTTTAAACGTGTGTTAATCCGCAAGCAACCGAGGTGGCACGTGACACTCATAGTGCGAATTACTTTAACGTCGACGTCGAGGTGGTTGTAAAGTGAGTCCGTGGCACAAATTTCGTATTTTAATTAAACTCCTAGGCTTCATTGAAACAAAGTTCATTCTTGACACCATCTCGAATATCAGGGCCTTCGACATCGACATCATTATCGTATGCTTCACTCAAGACATCTGTAGGCCTTGTTCTATCTGTAGGCTTTGTTCGATATCAGAGCCTTCCATATTGATGTATTGGCATCTGTAGGTTTCATTCCAGACCTTAATTCACTCTGGCTTTGCAAAAATGTGAGGTGATGAATGACTTTCTAAGATGGGTTCCTAAGGGCCCCATATCTTGTAATTGGACCGCCGACATTGCCTTGCAGGTGCAATACTATGCACTAAACACGTGTTATATTCTCATTATTCCTGTGGCAAAACGTTGAAAAGTTTACAACACAGACTATCGCAACTAAAGATACCGACATTGATCGTATCCAGTATTACGTCCTAATATTGAGACTCACCTTAACTTTTATTGCATCGAGTTTCCAAGAGTCCATGGTATCGTTGGCCTCGACACCATCATCCAGGAAAGCTGATGATAAAAAGTGGCTGCTCTAAAAGAACAACAGACCGTTTAGGCTGCTTGGGTAAAACAATAAAATTGAATGAAAGAAGCGTTTGAAGACGTACCCGGAATAATCAAAACTTCGTAAATAAAATTAGGAGCGATGCATCAACAGATCAGATCAGAGCCTATAGTTTGTGAACGCAGCAGCTAGACGTTATGTTTTTTGTTAGTTCAATGTTTACTCCTGCTCTTTATAATATGCCTTTTAAATTTCACGGTAACCACTCTTTGTTCCACCTTGGACTTGTATACCTGCATTCTCGCTTCCTTCATTTTTTTTTTTTTTTTTTTTTTTTTTTCTTTTTTTTTTTGCCACTTGCAAGTTAAACTGTTGGCCATCCTACAGTGGTGGGTAAGAAATCCTCTTAGGCCCATCTTCCATTATGGGATCCGTACGGGCTTGCAGTAATCGATCCCCCTCCGATGATGTTCTTGTTCACCATATATACTATCTTGTTATCTAAAGCATTCAGCTTACTCTGCAATATGGTCCTTTATGAAAGGCAAGTGGCCTTCTTATAAGAGCCATGCCATAGTTTCATGTGCATGTGGACTAGATAGACTACTTGTGATCTGGGCTGTCTATTGCATTTTGAAATGTATTTTATATGAGGTGGCGAATTTTTCGAATAACTAGCATACATTAGAAACGAATGTGCTTCAAGAACAGAATGAGAAATTAGAGATACGAAATTTTGCTGTTTCTCTGGTAGATTATGAACGCCTTACTCTTCAGCCTTACATTTGGCGAGTGCGTATTGAGTCAGGAAAATAAAAATAAATCAAGCACAACCCAATAACATTAGCATCCATTCGATGACATCTCCGAGATAAACGTTGCCCTGGGTTCTGTGCGATATGCTCGTGGACCTTGCTAGCTGGCTGGCGTTTTACCGCCCTATAAGTATCACTTGCAAAATTTGCCGCGTAGCTAGGCTTGGTTCAACTCGTGCCCGCACAAAACGGAATGAAAAGATTTCGACGCTGACCAAATAGTCAGTGGTAACGAATCACGGTCTGTCATTGTTCCGTACTGTTCGCGGGAAATTTTCTAGATATGGAAATTACGCATCAAAGCAGTGATCCGGATAAATCTTTTTGAAAAGGAGATCTGCATTGATACTATTGCAAGTTTATTATTAGTGTAGCAATCGCACTTGAGCAAAGGGATGCTCAGGTAAAATGTGCTGATATCTTCCTCAAAAGGACGTCTGAAAATGCTTGTCTGTAGGTGCAGAGAATCTGTTATAGGCCAATATGTGGAAATAGACTCGCGCGGATTCGTTTATACACTACTGCTGATAGGTACGGGTAACTATAGGGCACGAACATTACAAAGGCAGAATAAGCTTGAACTAAGGGGAGATTTTTGCAAGTATGATTTAGCAGCCGGTACAGTCATGATAAGGTAAGTCTATTAGAATGGTAGCAGGCTGAAGAAGAAACGTACGCGCATGCGCAACCGGGTGACGAAAGCATGAAAAATGAAATATAATATTAGCCAAATAGAAAAGCAATAGGTGACACTGCAATAGGTGACATTCGAAAGTTCATGCCACTTGGGTGCAATGTTTGCAGTCGGGTTATCTACCTATCTATTAATAATTGGAACAGCACAAAAACAAAGACTAGCCCTTTCAACTTTGAGAGCGATCCAACGATATCTAGCAATAAAACCGGCTGATAAGGGTGGCGAAAAGGTAATAATGAACGAAACGGACTAAAAAGTAGTGAGACAAAAAATATCCACTAGCACAATGTTTATTTAGGAAATGCAGCTTGATCCGAATCGGAGTTATTTATCAAATGTTCAAGCCCACAGACAAGTGCTTCCTGTATTGGACTATGTCTAGCAGTTTTCACTCACCGATTTTTTACGGGTCTCCAAAGATCAACAGTGCTTTGATGAACTTCCGCCATCAAGGCTTATTTGTAGCGGACATTATTCATGCACCGTCAAAATTTCTGCGCTCCTTAGATTCATTCTTTCAAATCGATCACACAAAGAGCGCTATAGTTTATTAGAGACTTACATATTAGATTAGATTGTATTAGATTAGATATATTTATAGATTATATGATAGAGAGCACGGTTTTCTCGTGAAGCATTTGTAAAAAAATCCTTCCGTGCTGAGATACCGTCTTCGCGAAAAAGTTTGGATGCAGGGATACCCAACATCCATTGCGAGGATGATAACACTCTTGTCATGAGTTGATTTCTTTGGTTCGCGGACACTAGAAAGAAACATGGGAATGCGATTAGACTATCGATTATAAGCGCTACTTCTACACTCTCTCTTCCTTGTTCTTCTACTACTGCCGTTACTAACACTGTTACTATATTTGCTTCACAATACCATCGCTATTTATATGCAACCTTGCCATCACTAACTAAATCCAAAATATACTAACGCATCAACGAAGCTAATACAATGTCTATACTTGTCAGGTAATTTCCTAACTGTATTATAGATGAGTGAAGATGCCCCAAAAATATCACCCGACTTACTTAATGTAACAGGATTGTTTGCTACTGACTCATGGTGCATGTTGTGCAACCGGGAACTTTCAAGTTCAATCATGGAGCAATCCATGACACTCCGCACACCGAGATGTAGAGTAAAACATTCTTCAAGTTGGAAGCGCTAATCTTATTAGACCTTCGAGTGCTGCTCCTGTAACTGTTCTATTGATTTATTGTTTGCGTTAAGCGGAGGAGAGTGTCGGTTTTCTGCTGGCAGGGCGGTGACTTTCAAAGGATACTCAGGTCAGGGAATCGCTCCACCTGCGTTTCTTCTTAGAATCAGCGACGCTGATTATCTCGCATCCATTGCTTTTCTTCGAGGATATCATGCATTGCAGTTAGTTAGTTAACAATGCGCAAAAGAATCCCAATGCCAATGCTGTAAAGCTATCACTTGGGTGGTCTCGGTTATTTTTGCAGGGGATTACCAGCGATCGCAATCTACAAGGGAAACTTTGAACTTGTTAAGATTGGGCAAAAAGAACACATCTAGCACTGCGCTTTAAAATGGAAGGCAGCCGTCTCCATCGATTATCAGGTGAAAAGACGCGTTTATCTTCTATTGCGATGATTGCTATCCCCACTGCCATAATGAAGACAAACAACGGATAATTACGCACTTATTTGACTTCAACAGTCATTGTGCCCGGCATGGGCAGCAAACAAGTGAACGCTCGGAATAATGGCTGAAACATTTGTGCACATTTTTTTAGACAGTTGCCGCCGTGAGAAGACATCTTCTACATGCTACCTGAATCCAGTTCAACAACAAACTGGCTCGTGTGTAAGATAATTTGCGGACCGAAAGGTCCACAGACGCATATGTATACAAGCTGGAGTGACCGCTGGGATATAGTCTAGAGTTAAATGTTCTTAACCTGCGGGTGTCTATTTGCAATGTGGTGCTATAATACCAGGCAAAATGAATACAGCATCGACAACCGCTTAATTTCAAGACATGCCTGGCCAAAAAAGCAGCTGGTCAATCAGTAGACGTATTTGCGACTTAGCAACCCGCAACTTTTACGCAACCAGAAATAGTTTCCATGGCATAATCCAAATCGAGTGGCGAAGGTGTCGTTCGTGCCACCCGGCAAGCGAGTGTTATGCAACTTAAACAGGTTAAGTTGGACAACCTAAACTTTGGCTTCTGAAAACGATAATCCTTTTATTTGCTTGCTTTATTTCAACTTGAATAGACGGCTCTTTTGGGGTGTACGTGAACTTTTGCCTCAAGTTACAAGACGAAAACAAAGGCTGTCCGTGTCATAATGTTCTCTTTCAAACAGACGGTAGCCTGTATTTGAGACATTAATTCCATCTAGGGTTATCAGGACTTTACAACTTGAGCGAAGTAAACTTCGTCTAATGTCAGGAGGTTGCAAAAAACCAGCGTATCTGGATGACAGATCCCAACTAACAACTACAGTTTCTTAGTAGCCGCTGGTAGCAAGTTTCGAACTGTTTCTTCCCTGTATTGCCTGCTTGATGTGCTGAACCAAATAAAGTATATAATAAGCAGTGATATGGACTTACATCGCGGATGCCATCGAGTTCTTAGTCAGCATGTACTCATCAAGCGAAAGCTCGGTTTGGTGTCTTCTCGACATTAGCTGGGAATCGATGATATTTTTTCTCACGCCAAAGTGGGTGAAGAAAGAAAATATAGATTAAATTAGTTTTCACATGTGTATTTATGGCAAGAGAAGCCAGCTTTTGTTGCACTTCCAAAGCTGATCTCAACCAGGTTTACTTAGAACCAAGAGATCCAAGTTACACACAAGAGCACGCTTTCCTGAAATAGATATCGATGAAGCACCTGATGCGCTTTCGTCACGTTTGACCTGCGCCATTCTGTCTGACAATCTAGTAAGAGTAATTTTGCAGAATGACGAGAATTTGAATCTCCATTACCTTTTAAACCCCAAGTGCTTATGATTGAAACGATCAGGATGCTAAATCGCAATGATCTACGCATACCATGTCTAGAATAGTCCAAGCTAAAATCGTGCATATTACTTGCAAGGAAATCGGCCAAAAGGCTTTGCAAACTTGGCAAATTATATTTTTGTCATGCCATTACCGGTCTTACTAGCTTATTTTCTGTCGTAATAAGTACTTGATCGACAGGCATAAAGACACATGCTAGGGTCATCTACGTACTTGCTTACTTATTTACTTAATTATTTATTATTTACTTATTTATTCGTTTGCATATTTATCATAATCATTACCATCATCATCACCATCATCAATCAATCATCATCATCATCATCATCATCATCATCATCATCATCATCATCATCATCATCATCATCATCATCATCATCA
>QQSS02231736.1:0-10219 GCA_003687565.2 Craspedacusta sowerbii | reverse complement strand
CATGCATGCATGAATACACACATGCATAAGATCTTTAGAGTATTTCTTGCATGTTGCAGGAGGTAAGTCTGGCTTCCGCGCCGAATTATTCGTTTGATGATTTTGTCAAGCGATGTGAAATACTTCAGAACGAGAAACTGGTTGTTGAGCGCTTGCTACGGCAAGAGATCAAAAGATGGAAAGGTTCAATTAAGTCTGGAAAAAGTAAAGAGAAATTTCGGCAGGATATTTTTATTTCGATTGATAGGTAAGTGTTGGATTGTGTGCTCAGCACCCTGCTGTTAACTTGCATCTGCGGCTTCTGATTTACCGGTTTACTGACTGTAAATAATTATAATAAACTTTTACGAAACTACAATATAAATAATTATTGGTTCACAGGTGCCAGCCATAATTCGATGGGAGGCCCTGTCAATACTTTGTACAGGATGCTCGTGAGTTTACAAAAATATGGACCGACATCATCTCACCATTTTTTTCCTCCTGATTGTCGAAACCGTTTTAATTAAGGCTTTACCCCGGGTGCATGTTTTTGGACCACAAACGGAAAGTAGCGAGAAAATCGGGTTCGAAGTTCGGGACGACTTTAAAGGGCGGAAATAGTTTATCGTGATATCCCAAGACCTTAAGTACAGCTCGAATTTTATAGACGTCTGGTCCTAAGTCCGCTTGTAATAGCGTGAGCCATACGCTCGATTTAGGAATTCATTGGCTTTCAAGTCACCGCCGCAGGGAAAATAATTTGCCTTAACCTGTGCCCCGCCTCAAAATTGAGAGCTTCACGGTATCTCTTCATTCAAGATATGGCAGGTTAAATTCTGAACTTGGAATGCCTGTGTTGGTCATATTTTCCTGGCCGTCAGAGAATCTCACGTATCGCGTCAGAAGGTACGACTAGCATGAATGTCGGTTGAGTAGGGTCGTCTTCAGTAGATCCTCCTGGAAATGCTACGCCTTGAAAGTCAGTGCTCTTACAGATTACGCAAGCTCTCGTGTGTCGTCAAGCATACATGCACACACACGAACACACACACAGATACACACATACACACACACACACGCACGAACAGGAACACGAACACACGCGAACAGGAATACACATGAGCACACCCATACTCATCGATATATACAAGTCTATATCTGATGGATATATAAACTATGCTATATATAATATAGGTATTTAGGTATTATCTATACACATCCATATATATACGCTGTAAACTAGTGGAGTTAAAACTGAATTAGATCTGTACAGATTCTTCCATATTACCCTAATTATAAGAAGAGCTTATCTTAATCTCATATGGCTAAATGTGACGAACTTTTTTTTTTCTATTTCATGGCACATAATTCGTCTGTTGTCCCCGGCACAGTTACACACCCCACATCAATATAGTGAGTCTAATTCAATCGCTGCTTCCTCCTGAGTATGTTTTGTACGTAAACTACGAAGCGATGCTGATTTTATTGTGCATTTCGTTAGTGGTCATCATGCAGAAAACACCTACATTTAGTCAGCATTCTTATATATGTATGCATCATATTATTAGAATATCACATATATAAAATATCTATATATCATTCAGGTTTAGGAAGCTGCAAGAAGAGCAGAATACCCTACTACAGCGCGAGAGAGTCCGTATGGAAATGATGGAAGCGGAACTCGGTGGAGAATCTGCTGAGCATATGAATTCGAGGGTGGAATACTTCGTTGCTCTGAATCAGGAAAACAGAAGCCTGATTTCGCGAGTTCGGCAGGATTCAATAGCATGTCAGACGATTGCTAAAAGTGCGACAGGAAAATCATCAAGGTATGACAGGACTACTTGACCCTCTTTGTTGTCTGTGAATTTGTGAAGGTCATCTCTTGAGATGGACAGTTCTCGCTTGCTATCGGATGTTGGAAAGAAGTTGGGATGCTGAGCGTTTGGAGGTTGACTTTTCAGAGTTGCCGACTTAATTTATTACAAAAATTACTTTCTGTTTCAGGCAGCTGACAGAGGGAGTTTGCTAGTAACGAAAATGATCGACAGCTTGTGGCAGCTACGATCTAGCAGTATCCTGTTTCTCAAGACGAAGAACGGTGCAAATGTTCATCCTGCCCTGTTGCATTTGCAGGCCTCTTCACAAAACCATACAAGTCTATGGCGGAAATAATCCCTTCCTGTTGCAACTAAATATTCAACTGCTATTCCTGAGAAAAATCTTGCCTCGAATTTTTCGTGTTTTCCCAAGACCTGCGTTCAGGTCTGCGTTTCGAGTTTGAAGCTCGAAGCTATTGTTTTTTTGCTATTGACAAGCGTGAATTAGGACTCGTCATTGGGTGACATTAGAAAAATGCCCGCAAGGAATGAAGTTAACATGCAAGCCTCTAAACGATGGCTTGAAAATATGGGTGCAAATATTCCGAGAAAGTCCTGAGGGTGGCGATCTTTCGCATCTTCACATATTTGACAAATAAAGGTGCCACTCCCGCAGATATCTCAATCACTGGGTATCGTTGAGTGTTGATAGAGTGTATAGATGCTTAACTCTTTCGTTTTTTTACTTTACTGACCAATAAAGCTAAGGAGAATCCCCCGGGTGTGGCTCCATGGAAGGAAATTGTAAGACTAGGCTAATGTCTGCTATCTCATTAACACCAGATCTGAGATGATCAATGATTTTCTCACTAGTTCGTCACATACATGTATATAAATATGTGTGTGGCCTAGAGCACCGAATACCGCACTGTGAGGCTCATACCACACGAGCACCTAATTTTGAAATCAGCCAAGTTAAGAAATTCACCAGTTCCTCCATTGCCGCAATGCCAGACGCGTTTCGCCCTATTGGGGCTCATCAGTGACGAGCATGGGAACCGAACCCGAGTCGCTGGAGTGGAAAGCAGAGCACTTACCACTAGACCACGGGAGCTGATTGAACTGGTGAGAACTGTACGACATTATCACTTGCTAACTAATAAGTTGTTAGTCTTATGTAACCAATTTTCCCTGTACTTACATGAACTCAAAAGAGACAACACCTCACATGCAGAAACGCTTTCTTCTTAGCCAAGCCGATACGTGAAGGATTAAGTCGAAGAACTGAGCTTATTTGAAATTCCAGCACCAGCAATGTAGGCAAGGATTGCATATTTTCAAACTTTGCAGCAGGAGAAGATTCATTATAAGCAATTCCACTTATCTGCATTCATAAACTTCAAAGTCTCTGTAAAGCATAAGAAATAAGAATTCAATTAGGTTATTATTAAGTTCTGCTTCCAGATGCGCCACGTACTTTTCTTGAAGGTACCTTGAAATCTTTTTGGAATAGGACAACGTAGCAGTTCAACTTTCCGTCATGGTAAAAAAAAAAATTTGCGGAATTCATCTGAGTTTTACGTATCAAGTGCTCTCATGCTGCTGGGTGTAGATTCATACAGACTTTCTTCCTGCACGTGACTTACGCATTGGACTCCCTTTGTACACTTAAGCCTCGTTAGTTTGGTTTTCGACTCCATTGTTTAAGGTAAAAAAAAAACAAAAAAACAAATTGATTAAGTTGAAAGATGTCTTTGTTAAGTGTGTTTGGTAGAGGGCTGCCTCTTCGCTGCGTGCATCATCCCGATGCTAATGTCCGGCTGTGCAAACCACTGCCATAGTCTGCTTCGTAGGTAACATAGATCATGTACAGCTCAAAGCAGGCTCCAAAATTAAAGCTAACAGCAATCTCCTGCAGGAGCAGTTTTGTTGGGTGTTATGATTTAGTTTTTGACAAACATTTCATTTTCTGGTTCTCTAGTGGTTGTACGCAAACGTATTTTGTCGATAAGAATACTTTTTACTTGATAGTGGCAATGCCGGTTTAATTTGGTTAAGGGTCAGTTTTTGATGCGCTAAGTATGCATTTTCAGCTTCCTAGCAAGCGGCGGAAAAAAATCTGTTTGGTTCTAATGGTGGCCCAGGTGTTTTCCTCACCGACGTTAGTTAAGCAAAGTAGTAGGCTAGAATGGCCTCAAAGCAACCTCGGGCTTTGTACTTTTCATGCCTTGCCTATGAACGCTGCTTGTGGCACAATCATAACGACATCTGCAACGATGACCGACAGGCACCGATCATGTTTCTAAGACATGCTTCTTATGGTTTGAATAGCGACGTGACTGCGAAGCATGTGCTAATGCATGTTGCACGATATGTGATACTGCCACAGTTTTCCATCCCCTAACCGGCGAAGGCAGGACGATTCTGGCCACGGTCGTGAAAGTAGAGGCTTCATGCAGAACACATCGCAGCAGTCTCCGCATTGGTGTGCATCGTTAGCCGCGTACAGGAAAAGATATGAATGGTGGTCCTGTGCGATGATCACCTGCTCATGTGCGCTACAACAACAACAGCCACAGTTTTCGCCTATTCATGGCGCTATCTAGAGCGTATGCTTACAACCATAAGGCGCAGGTTGAGTTTGTGAACGCCACTACATCAAACACCGGCCATCAATCCAAGCTTCTAATCTTTGCAAATCTCACTCGTGTTTGCTGCAATTTTTCATTTTAACAAAATAACGAAGAAAGTGGAATGCTGCCATCCACGCAATTTAACCCCAAGCATGGGAAGCAGATTACGAAGTGCAATGCGAAAATAAAAGAAGTTTTACATCGGGTTAGTTGCGGGTTCTGCTCGTGTTCTGATGCTGCTCCGCGCAAGCTCGGCTGATTGCGCGCCAAGAAGATCATTGGCATCCGTTTAGACGGCGGCTAATGCTAAAAAACCCTCAGATACCCCTTCAAGAGCCCAAATTTTAATGCGGATCCATTCCACTCCTAAAGGTAATGTTTATATCTAAACCCAGGACACAATAATCACAGCAACAAGAACAACAATGGCCACAACAATAACTGCGCTTTAGTTGCCAGTAAATTCTCCCTATATTTAGCAGCAGTTCCCCCTTACAAAGATAACAAGTGAAGCACAAAGGTAGAAAATGAAAAGTACAATAGTACACACACTTGATCATTACAAGAATTCGTCTAATTACCTTTTAATTAGATTAGAATTGTGGAAATACTGCAGGATATGATTCTATTTCAGAATAAGTACGCCTCGCTCGAGTTTTCATGCTGGGTATGAAAGTCAAGAGAAAGTTCAGAATTCACGAAAAGAATCACTTGTCGGACGAAAGCCTACTAATAAATAGTTTTTACTCGTGATTAGTAAGAATGCAATTGAAATCATAAGAACTGATATTTTTTCGGTCATGGTCTACAAGTATTGTAAGGGGAACTTTTTATGCTACAAAAATAAGCACAATGTATTGCATCAGTGCCGTTTATAACAATTATATTTTATGATGGATTAGGCAGATCAGGACTCTCCATGATGCTGCCGATACATGAAAGATACACCGTCTTCTATGCGATTTCGGTCACAGGCTCAAGCAGAGCGACTTTTCAAACTTGGTAATGACTAATTTTAAAAACGATCAAGATGGCGTTATTTTCGCACACGCAAGACACTAAAGGTACGATGCCTATGGATTATGGAAAGTGTCAGGGTTCCACATAAAAAATAATTTTACAGGAAGCTAGCACTATTTTTAAAGTCCGGAACAATCTCTCCTAGAAATCACCTAAGATTTAAAATGGATGCATTCGTATTAGAATATTGCGATGAGAGATTTCGAGGCACTTGTTTTATGCATTATTACATAGGCCCAGCAAGATTTTACACCAGATTTGGGTTAGCAGTCTGTTGCCAAGCGCATGATAGAGGCTTGTGCTAAATAGGAAGTTCTAACGTGTATCGATTACTTCAGAATGTTGTGCGTGTTGGCATCATACAAGACCTTGAAAGATTCCCTGCAGTGAACAAAAATGGGTAAGAGAGCAAAATGCAGCTCTGACAATCAGGGCACATGACGTAGATCCAAGGAATTTGTCACTAGCTTAAGCGGGTTTCAGACAGAGCAATTTACTCCCTGATGCGCCCTGATGTTAGTATTAGCCAATCAAACCATATTTCATATATGTATATAGATATATTCGGATGGCATTTTCTGTAGAATTTGAAAGTATTTTCCAAGATCGTTATGTCTTTACTTCAAGCATGTGACCATCTCTCGGATGTCTAGAAACCAAACTTTGGCCTGATTGGTTAGCTTCAACGCGTTGATGTATGTTTTTGCTGGTTATCTATATATATAAACAGGGTCACACAAGTCACATTCAAAATGGCATTTCTCGCACTGTCGGTTTACGATATCGGGCGTTGGTACCCTCGAGATAAGGCGCCACAATAGCTTTTGCTTTTAAATATCGACTGGATATGGACTCCAACTGTTGCAGTAAGGTAAAGCGATAGTTTATAAAGACTGATAGCTTGGAAGTCACGTAAGGTATTACAAATAATTGAAGGCACATCATTAACGAGAACAAAATTTTTCGAAAACATTATCGTCATGAACGCATACAAAACCCTAGTAAAAAGGCTACAAAAGTTTTAGTCCACTAATGAGCCACAGGCACTTTCTGGCAATGTGATTTTAAGTTTTATGATAGACATTGCAATATTTTAATTAGGAATTTTTGTACTAAAAAGTCCACGAAGCTGCTGTCCGTAAGCTTTTGGTGTGTTCAGAACAAGTAACTTTTATTTCTATCGCCACGTCACACTCATCACATGAGTTCTAAAATTTTTAGGCGACGCTTTAGCCGATGGTGGGTACGATAAAGATGGAGACCGGTGGAAACGATCGGCTTCAATTCTTGCAGCATGGAAATTATAAAAATTGCGCCGAGATCGTGCAGGATTTAGATCACTGATCTCAAGAAAAGACTGAATCGAGCATACGCAACTAAAAAAGTTAAGCCAACCAAAATCAGGGCAGCCGTTTTAACTCGTACCCACTGTTGTCCTGCAGGAGCTTCATTGCTGTGATAAAATTTTTTAAGCGTGGAAGTGCTTTTACACGGACATCTCCGAGTTGCGCTGACTGGAAGAAGTTATCAACTTGTGTGCTTGAAGTTGAAAATTACTTATGAACTCAGGCGCTCAAGTTGATGGGTTCGTATAGGTGTGGGAACGTAACCTCTATTGAAGCTGGAGCACTGGTAAGACCTTGCTGTACTGTGCCGAGTTCAGGGTTTTGCAAATTTAAGCGTGCAGAGCGAATCAACAAATGAAGTAAAAAGCAAAAAAAAACACACTTTGCTTAATTCTAAAATTCTGCAGTGAAGCCAAGCAAAATTCATCTCGGTAACGTTTAATACATTTAGAGTGCACACTATCTGCATTACCTGCTTTGCTACTGTGTACCTTAGGAGACATATGCAGTGCTCGCTAATCTTGTTGATGCTTGAATAGCACCAACTTACAAAGTTTCTTTCTTACAGTGGGACCATTTATCTTAGCTGTGCATGCTTTCCCAAGGCTGTACAGTCGAATCTTACTGTAACATCGAGCAATCAATTTTATCAGCATAAATGTATGATTCTCGTTGATGGAGCTGTCGACCATATGAGCGTTAAGTTCTGTAAAAACTTTATCCAAGTTGATGTTAGCCAAGACAGCAGTTGTTAAGGCATTGTGTATTCCTACAGCTTAAATGAGAGCTAAAAGTTATTTCTTCAAGACCACACGAGCAACATGATTAATCAGAACTGACAAGGAAAGTGTTTGTAGATTTAAGTGAGCACCCAATACCAACATGGTCTTTTAGTTTTTCTTCATTAGGCAAAAACCTTCTAAACAAAAAACGTTAACAACAATTTCGTCAATATGCACAAAACGTTATTGGTCATAATTTATTTAGTTTGAAAGCCAAACACTTCCCACCAGGGATGTTCTTGCTGGCTGAAGCCATCATTCCCTGGATCCAGCGCTCAGTTTCTTGGCATACAAGAATTACACTTCATGTAGGCTTTAACAGACCACCTCTATCCATATGCAGCATGAAATTGGTGATGGAGGTATGTAGCCTGGAGCCCAGAGCCTGAGAAAATTTTTCACACGCATAGTTGTAGTCCAACACATAATCATGATCAGAAAATGTGGGTTCTCTTTCTAGCAAATTATATTTTCTGATCAATGCTGCTTCAGACACTAACACAAGCTTGTCGCTGACAGTTACTATATCGTCAAAAAGATAAAGGATAGAAGTTGCATCCTTTGATTGATAATAGCCAGCAGAGCAACTTATGCAACTTCTTATCAGCAAGCGCTTGTATGCAGCAGTAAACTGTTGAGCTGTAGGATTATTATTACCCCCCCCCCTGCAGATCTAACAGCGCAAAAAAAATAGCTTAAGAAGATCTTGGCTTAGCTTATATGTACCGAAGAGGCGCCTTTTCGATTCAAAGAAAATCCTGGAAAATTCCCTGAACACTCTTGATTGCAATCAGAAATCCTAAAACTCCTGTTTTCCTGCGGGAATGCACAACCACTTGACCACATGGCATTTTCAAATTGAGTAAATAATCAAATGCGCACACTCATTGTTCTTTGACATGGCCGATTTAAACCCTAATGCACATGGGTTTCTTGAGTTCAGCAAGTCAAAGAGTCTATCAATGATCCGTGTAAACTCAACCGTAGCTTCACAACCCTGGAATTGTGGAAGCTTGAGAACCTCACAACAAAACTGCAATGCATCTGCAACACTGGCTAAATGTTTGGGCAGCAAGATTTACGTTCATGCTTTGTTGCTTCCACTGAATATGTGCCAGCTTAAGTTTGTTTGCCAAATGAAATCCCTCTTGTTCTTGAAGCAGTTGAAGGTTGTGCAGATACTGCCAACAAATTTTATTTTGACGTCTGTCAATTAAGACACTACAATCGCTAAGGGTGTTTCTTACAAGGTTCAACATATGGCAGATGTCAAGATGTACAAAAATTTTCTTTTGCGGATTGAGAGGGTAGTAGAAGAAAGTTGTCAAATAGCCTGGTTCAAATCACAAACCAAGATCTGTCAACATTTTGTGATGACACAAAGGTCCATCACAGATGAGAGATCAACATTCACTCCCACATCATGAAGCCTCTTCACAAATATTTTAACTAGGTTGGCACGCTCACTACCATCAAGACTGTTGGTAAAAAAATACCCACATGGGATTTTCCATGACTGACACTTACTGCCATAAAAACTAGGGCATCTTTAGCAACAGGATTCGGTCATCATCAGGCAATTCAGTGCCAAGGTTCACATAACCTCTTTATTACCTTCTTCCATCCCATGATACATGTTTTCGAATTGCTATCTCATCAAGCATGATCGAGCACACAATTGACTCTCCATAAGCGCTGGACTCTAAAACCTTTATCTTGACAGCTTTAAAGGCACCTTCAGTAAAACCTGGCTCACCAGGAACTTTATTATACCAACGCCCAACCTGGCATTGATGTGGCAAAGCAAGATTGAATGTTCTTCTCACGTACTCGTATGCCTTACTCGAGTAAAACTGCAAAAGTTAATGCAAACAAGCGGAGCTCAGGTGAGTACTCACAGCCTTGACCTTTCTTCTGAAATGCTCTTTAATTTCTTCGCAATTTAAGGATATTAAATGTTGCATTCGCAAGTGTTTGAAAAGAGTTTTCATAGATAAAACCTTTTAAACTCAAACGTCGAGATTGCTGCTGTGAGGTTTCCAGCTTTACCTTGAGCTTCTTGATCTGCTCAGACTTTGCATTTAACTTGAGTTTGAGCTTTCTTGGAGACTCAGAGATATGATATGAATGGTCATGTTTTACACATGTATAAATTAGGGCACCGCTTGGCAGCTCAGAGGAGAATACTTCAACCTCAATAGGGCATCTTCGCAGAGGTAGCTTTCGTTCTGCATTAGCCTGCCAAGAAAAGCAGAATAAAAAGATTGCTTTAGATGAGATGCAGAAATTTAAACACATTTTGACCTAGCCTACTTTGTAGATCATATTAAGTACACAATGCATCCCTGCCTTGCTCTTAACTTTTTCAGGCGTCTTGGGAATTGCTTAAACCGAGAAGGAACAGCACCACATCTTATTTTAACAGTGCTATTACTTCTATTCAGGCAATATTCTAGAAAATGATCTGAGCACACCAGAGAATACTTGGAAGGCTCCCAAGTCTCACGGCGCAAGGCAGTCACCTATTCCGCCTTTTGCTTCAAATCGACAGGAACCCCTAAAGAAATAAAGTATTTTATGTAGGCACATCGTTACCTCTCTGTCACGAATAGAGAGCAGGCATTTATAAGCATGAC
>QQSS02231725.1:0-10220 GCA_003687565.2 Craspedacusta sowerbii | reverse complement strand
ATATATAAACTTGAACACTACGGTATTCGAGCTCATGCAAATGATTGTTCTGCTTCATTTTTCACCGACCGTACCCAATTTGTGACGATTGACTCACCTGACTCTGAGACTTATGACGTATGTTATGGAGTTCCCAAGGCTTCGTGCTAGGACCATTGCTCTTTCTAATATACATCAATGACTTACGACATCGAACTCGACATCTCACCACTTCGCTGATGACACCAATGTCCTACTATGTCACTCGTCGTTAAAGGTAATCCGCAAGTCCTTAAGTAAAGACCTAGAAAGTCTTTTCGACTGGCTGTCTGCGAATGGGCTTACACTGAATGTCAAAAAAAACTGGCCTTGTACTTTCAAGCCACCAAGGAAAAACGTTGACTTCCGACTCACAATTGTCCTTGGAGGCTCAAATTTTTTTGTCCCACCCATCTCTGACTTGGAAGCCTCGTATCACAGGATTCTCTAAGAACTGAGCAAAATAGCTGCAATATTATCAAGGGTATGCCCTTATGTACCGTTTAGCACCCTTAAAAGTCTTTACTGCAGTCTATTTTAATGGCACCTGAAATTTGGGTGCCTCGTATGGGGTTTTGCTAATAAAACCGTCCTACACAGACCATATAGTATACAAAAGCAGGCGATAAGAAAAATAACTTCCTCTGACTATCATGCTACCTATTTGCTGAATTTGCAAATTCTTAAGCTTGAGGATCTAATAGAACTACACAGGTGTCTGTTCATGTACGATTGGAAAAATGGCGACTTACCGATGTCTTTGAAATCTCTCTCTGTGCGATCACATTCAAGAACCACAAGAACTGACGGACGTAGAATGCTCCATGTGCCCAGAACAAGAACCCATATTTACGGTGATCGATCGTTAATTGTCACTGGCCCACACAATCTAAGTAAGTTGATTGACAAGGAGTTGAGGAGATAAACAACGTACTAGTAAAGTAGTATTCAAACGTCAATTATATACTCTCCTTACTTCGAAGTATTAGGGAACTATTACATACAGATGCATGCTTAAGTTATTCCTGGCTGACGAAAAGGCAATTTATACAGTATTTTCTTTGTCAAACCGCTTGACCCACATTTGTTATAAACTATGACCGAAGCTGCAGAATGAGGTTGTGCTTAACGTTTTTTATTCTTTATTAAAATTTTATTACGCATACTTCTCTCAAGAAGTATGCAGGGGGCTCTTCAATTCTGATTAGCTTTGCAAAGAAGAGCCTTCCTTCCCAGTATAGGATGTATTTTAATAACTTCCTTGTAAAGTTTTTTTATGCGCACTATCGGGAAAAGAGATTTTTGTTGTTGCTGCTGTTGTTGTTGTTGTTGTTGTTGTTTCATATTGTGTTAAGGATTCTTACGTGCGTTACGGAATTCTTCCTTTCGAAACGCCTGCCTGATGACTCTACCGCTATATTCTTCTGTAAAACAGGAGAGATAATCAAGACCATTATCTAGACAACTTTAAGTTATTTAGATTGGTATTCTGCTAAAAAGTTTTTCTTGAATGCCAAGTAGACCGAGTTGCTACCCTTCGACTGAAACAATCTTTACATTCTCAAATAGCATTATAGATTAGAGTATGAAGGGTTTTCCTTACGGCAAAAATAAGATAACATTAAAATTAGTTTGGGAATTATTCTGGATCATCACCTTCAGTGGCTATTTCATATCACAGAACTTGACAAAGAAGTCTCAATCGTTATTGGTCTCCATCAGAAATTATCCACAGCGTTGAAACAAGAACCTTGCGATGTTTGTTCTTGCATTTCCATCCTTCGTAAGGCACCTCCGTCTGGGGTCTTGCAAGTATAGCGCAACGGAACAAACTTAATCTAATGGAGAAGCGCGCGAGAGGAACGATTGTATATGCTGACTTCCAGAAGACAAGCTCACCATCATTTCACGATTTAGAAACTAGAAAATGAAAAGTGGTAGTATGAATTTATTTATAATTGGAAAAACGATACTCTTCCGTCGGCCTTTCAATATTTATTTAAAAGGTACAGTCCAAAACGCTAGATAGCCTGCAACGCCTCAGCTAAATATCTGTAAAAAAAAAAGCAGAATGATGTGCTGAGGTTTTTATGACATCTCATGGTACCTTGTTACACAACCCAATGGTAAGACTAGGGATCGAGTTTGGACTTCCGTGTCAGATGTTTATGAATTCAATGAAAACTTCATTACTGGCTTCATGTCCAGGTGCGAATACTCTATATTTCTTCTTCCTGTTCTCTTTTTCAAGATCCATCTCATCTCTTCAGCCTTCTGTCATGGGTCACCGCTTTCTCTACTTATCATTTTTGACATTGTCACGCTTTTTGAAGAACTTTTTGACGTGTGATCTTCCCTTGCTGTACTTTTGCGGCGAATCGGGAAAAATCTGCAAGACGCAATTGCGCGGGCTTTGAGTGGTTCCTGTCATTTTAAATCAGAATCCTCTTTTTACGGATTTTCATTAGCCCATGAATCGTCATCTATTTCTGTGTTTGGTATCATCTTATAGAGACGCCGAACCTTCACCATCGCACATCGCTGTTATTAGTGACGTAACAGCATTCAATCAGCCAGATTGCGGTCTAATAGATGTAATATATATATATATATATATATATATATATATGCATGTGTATATATTTATATATGCATGTGTATATATATATATATATATGTACAGATTAAGCCAGCATGTGGCATGCTTTATGCTTAGCGGACACTAAATGCATAATGTACGTGCATATTATGTACTAAAATCAAATCATCACTTATAATGAACCGTCAGCACGTACGGCAAACTAACCTGAGAGAAGAGAATTACAGTCAAACTTGTTCTTTGAAGACTTACTTTGGAAAGCAGATCTTTGAAACAATCTACGATGTACTCGACATGGGAGGCTAAATAAAAGTTCTTTTCAAGTTTGAGTCATCGTCTAAAGAACTTACCCGAGGTGATCTGGCGCACTTTTTGGCGGGTTGAAATTTCCGAGAACCCTGGCCAATTTTGTTGACTCCATACGTCAGCAGCTGCACTATCAGCACTATAAGAACTATCAGCACTATCAGCACTATCTATCTATCTATCTATCTATCTATCTATCTATCTATCTATCTATCCATCTATCTATCTATCTATTACAATAGAAAATTATTTATGTATAAGCTTTTTCTTATGGCGTGCGACACTGCGACAATACTGCAAAGTACTATCACTGGCTGTGCCATAAACGCTTGCCCCATCGTAAGTATCATGTGAGGATATGCAAGCAAGTCTAAATCAAAGTCTCTCCTAAGCAACACAAATCCCCTTACCTGAACAACTAAAACCTTTTGAGAAAACGTTCGTCGGACAAGATTTAAGATCTCATACGTCCTTGAAAAAATATATACAATATTGGAAATCCGTTGGAATGCCGCCGGAGTAGCTGGTCTGTGTAACTGCCGTGTTCGTTTTACGCTGAACGCATTCGCATAATTATTATCTTCTTTCGTCATTCGGCAGTCTCCAGGTCAAAATCCATAAGCAGCTCCGTAAGATCGTTCACACATTGCAAGGGTACATTGCCAAGAATATCATAACAGGTGGATTGGCGACCATTAGGGAAAAACATAGGGATCACACGCTTGTGGGAAACTTCAGAATAGCTATGGTAAGAAGTTGGGTTCCGCCAAGTTTACTTGCTATTTCATGTTGTGCCGCCACTAACTTTCAACAAAAAGCAAAAGCCTGTGTAATCCAGCGTCTTAAACAAGGCCTAACAACGTAACCATGTATGTTAGCATGTGCCAGTCATTAAGGCTGAAGTAATAATTCATATGCTGCGCTGCACATACATTCGCATACATTCTTAGCGTTTCGTAAGTTAGCGAGACACATGCATACTTGCAGCTTATCGGAGCGTTTCCGTGCCCGAGGTTCATAAGCGGTTGCTCTACATTTTAAAATAGACGAGAATGACAAAAAAAAAAAAACATAAGGATTTTAAACTTGAGCCATGATTACCTAGGCCATCATAGGAAAGGAGACTCCGTATGGCGCTCTCGGTTAGAACACGTTCAGAGAATCAAGTTGAAACCGCACGGCTGCCAGACAAAGAAGACGACATGTTGCTCCATGTCGCTCAGTCTAGCAACGCAAGCAACTTCAAACGAGCAGAACTCATTACAATTCGTCAAAAAGCTTACGAATAAACGCAGAATAAAAAGATATCACACGAAAAAAATTGCTTTCTTACATAATCATCCCCTATAAGCAGGGAAGCGTTATTGAAATATATGCAAGGGAGGAGTCCCACTAACAGCACTACGAGAAACTACAATAAAATCCATCAACAGATTGACATAGTAGACAGTTTCTGCCTGCAGACCATAATCACCTCACGTAACATAAAAATAAATATATACCATTAAAGCGCACTGCACTATCTTTACGTGCGAGCGCTAAACGCACACACGCAACTGTGGGCACTCAGCCGATCGGGATTAGTACGATCAAATAGGGAAAATCAGGCAATACCTTCACTACTTCCAATATAAGCTTAGATCTACACGACTCATTTCACGAAAACTCAGTGCAGAATGTGCGTTGTTGTTATCTACATAGATCGCAGGAATTCTTTTCAAAAGCAGTACAAATCGGAGTACTGTCGGCTGTCCAGGTGAAGCGAAGCACACAAATCGCTGTGGAAATCGGTTCCTCAACTAATAGTTTCCTCAATCAACAAAACACCACGGCTAAGCACTGGCACATCAAAAAAATAAACGAACAATAAAAGAACACTGCACAGCCGACGAAAGTGTTGCGTCTTTGCACAGTTTATCAGATGAATTCTGCGATGCGATTAAAAGTACAAATCGCGCAAGAATGCAATCAGGAAAATTCTTCTGCCTACAGTCGGTACAAAAATTTGCGCACTACACAAATGTCGCATAGTTTTCATGTTGTGGTAGTCGAATGGCAGTGATCGCAAGCGAAGCGGGGATTGCAAACCATTCAGGTAACTTAGGCGTACTCATCTGATCACCTACTCTTGACCAAAGCCTTCGGTTTCCTCAATAGCGAAAGTCAGCTTTTCAAGAAGTTGTTCATAGCTTTTGTACGGCGGCAAGTCCAATCGGTTGAAGCTGGCAAACAGACAGAAAGAAGATACATAGCAAAGCTGCACCTAAAAGAAACTTCAGACGCGAGCCAGCATTGAGCAAAGGTAGGTGCAAACTTACCAGGTATGACTTCTTGGCAACCATGTCTCCTTGCCAACCTTTTCAATGCAAAACTTTTGCGGGCCGTTACTCCCTAGAAGCAATTACAGACAGATTGGTCCCATCCTGAAAAATCTAGGTCAATGGCCGAATAAAAAAAACTTTTTCTCGCACGACACTGGTCGCCTTACTTCTCCCAAAAAGTTTACCTAATAAAAATATATAGAATGCGGACTGAATGCACGACTCATGACACAAAGAGATATCGCAAGTAAAGAGAACGAGCAGCAAGAACAAACTACTACGCACCGATCAAATCAGCGAAGCCACCGATGGGAAGACGACATGTACCAGTAACGAACTGCAACAGCCTCGCTCTCTTTTCATTATCGAAATTCTTGACCGCCTGCCAAAACCACATAACCTGCTTCGCTGTCTTGGTATAGTTACGGTAAATGGTGTTGCGCTGCCAGTCATCAATGTCATACTCCTGCATACCGCACATCATGATCTACAAATCACCAGAGCAAGGAAAGAATTCAGGGTAACGCCTTCTGGAGAAGATAGGCAGTACAACTTTACTTTTCAAGATGGATTCACGCTGTCGCAAGCGCTGGTTTGTATCACTAGCACAGCACGCAAAACAGGATTTTGTCCCAAAAAATCAATCAGCAATCACCTCAAGCTCTCTTTCGTCGAAATACTGAAGCCAGTAGACCGGTAAGACCTCGTTAAAGCCGTGCAGAAAAGACTTGGTCTGCTCTTCTACGCCTCGCTGAAAGCGCCACTCTGTTATGAGACTGTATGAAGCCACGAGCAGGCATAATAGAAATACAACTGTGTGATAGCAACACAAAATCCATTCCCAGTTACATGAGAGTATTAAGCACGAGCGAGCATCGAAATTCAACCTGTCTGCGGACAAAACTACAGAGGCTCATCACGAACTGTATGCTCAAAAACAATATGCTACTTAGACCACTTACTCAATGTATTCAAACTTGTTTTCATTAGTCACTTCGATATCTTTGCCACCAGGCTTCAATTCGTGAGTACTTAGCTTTCCTAGAACCTCGAGATCTGTTGCAAAAGTCAAATCCAACCCACATTCGGTTATGTCGTTGTCTCTAAAAGTACAGAAAGAACATAAAAGTATCGATCACGACAGCACTCACCTCAAATACAGGTCCTTCAGATACCATATCATGATCGATCGACTCACACATAAAAGTGTCTGAACTCTATCACAAGTAGCCTATGGTTTAGTTTAAATTCAAATTTCAAAAGCACAAACATCAACTCATAAACGAGTGCAGGTTCTAAAAAGGTTACTACTCAGCAAGGCTCATACCTGATCCAAGTAAGGGAGTTGAAGAATTCCGGGTCAATACTTTCCAAGTCATGGATGGTAAGCTTTTTACCAAGCATGCGTTTATAAAAAGCCATACTGAATCCTCGATCAACAAATCTACCGTTGTACAACGACTGCGTGAAAATAAAAGAAGCATCTTGCAAGTAGTCATTAAATCAACTTAATCAACCCATATTAGGACTTCCACTCAAGTACCTAACCCGATGCTGCTTGCTTGGCATCGGTGATAATCATAATCGATGATACGTTTCAGATTAGCATTAACAGCAAATATTTTTCCCATCTGATAATACAATTCTCAAAATTTCGACTCACCATAGCGATCACTCTTCCTATAAAGCGAAAGTACTCGAGATGATCTGGATTCACAAACGAGGCTAAAAAGGAGGAAATTTAGAGCTACGGCAACAACTACTTTATAATATTTGAAACACTACTCGAAAACTATTGCTAGCACACGAAAGAAGCGACATGTCCCATCATGCTTCTGCAAGAATATCGCTGCTTGGTTGGAAATTCTAGTTTGAAATCGTGCAGATTTCCGGCACATGCTAATAACTACGAATACGCAAGATTGGCGCAATGAAAATATCGCAGGTTGCAGATGCATTCTTAAAATAGTTTTGCTGTACGTATTAATTGTTTCTTCTCACCTGGATTTATCTGTAGAGCGTAGCATCCTTCACCGGTGTATTCGAAAAGGCAGTACATAGGATTCATGAATTCGTGCGATAGCATGAAAAACCATTCCCTGACAAAAGGTTTTCTTTGCATTACAGATTAGAAAAATCAGCAAACGCAACACTTCCGAAAAAGATCAATCTTTATAAGCCTCCATAAATAAATAGACCCACATTATATAGATGCAATAGATATAGACGCAGCTAGGACGAAATTTAAGCTTTTGAAACTAAAATATCGAATTTTGGATTACATTTAAAAGATACTAATTTGAAACTAAAATATCGAATTTTGGATTACATTTAAAAGATACTAATAGGTCACTCAAACCAAAGTCAGTCAAGTAACATTGGAAAGCATACCTGGCAACACCACCGTAATCCAAACCTTCCTCTCCTTTGAAATTTATGAACAACCGCCTTCGCAGATCGGCGTTGCTTAAACGCATGATCTAGACATGAACAAAAATCTTAACTAACAGCACGAAAACGCACCAAGATGACGAGCCATTAACTAATTTACAAATTTAAATCACAAATCACGCACTAAAACATATAAGCCACACTTTAAAATCCTTCGACTAGCGCAACACCAAAATAACGTAAACGTAAACTCACGCTAATCAAACTGCAACATACCTGCTGAAACGAATCTTCAAAAACACTTGTTCTCGACACCGTTATTTTGATATGACTAGGAAGAGCATTTGCCTAGAATGAGAGGGCATACACATACACATACACACACACACACATATATATATGGTGGTAGGAGTATGGTATATATATATGGTTAAGGAGCGCAAATCTTTTTTAAATTTGGTAGTCCTAGCATGACGTAAATATTTTAGAACGTTCACGAACCTGACAAAGATGGCGAAACTGCATGAGCTTGAATCTGAAGCTACGCTCATAAGCGACTGCTCCTCCCTGTGCACCAGGAGCACTGAAACGACAAGTAAAAAGATGACAACAAGAGAATTGCAGGTCGGGCAAAGTTACATGCACACGATACCCATTTATGGAAGATCTACGACATAATAATAATCCTGTCACACAATTTGAAACAAGGTAGCTAGTTATACATACCTCGCACACCATAGGTACATTCATACAGCGAAAGAGCTTTAGATGAAAAACAGACCTACCGACAAACATTTATAAAAAAAAAAACACAAAAATACACTTAAGCTTCGCCCGACGACAGGAGCTAACTATACGCTTTACTTACTGAATAGGTTGTCCAGTACGAGGGTCTGCAGAAGCAAGAAAAAAGAATGCATAAACGGCAAAGGTCAACTTGGTCAAAACACATAACACAAACTACGGTATGTATCTTTCATCTATCGATATCTATCTTTCACAATATAAGGGCATGCATTTGTAAATGCGATTGAATGCTTCAATATCACAGCTGCTACGACCGGTTTTATGTACCACTACACTTAGTACGATATCATAATTCCGTCTATGAAGAGGGTTCAACGCTCCATGTAGTAAGCAAGGCCAGGCGAAGAGAATCTCTAAAACTCCGCAACAAAGCAAACGGCAAGGTTTTCATTGAGCAACCCATTTAGCATTATTTCTGTTATATCAGCACACAACGACGGCTCTATTACCATTAAACGTGGTCGTTCTCGTATTGTGGTCCACGAAATACGGAATACCATCTTGCGTGTATCTCATCTCCCAATTCATTGGTAATGGTTGCTGGCTTCCACTTTGCCTATGGCATGTCAAACAAAACAACTATACCCAAGCCGCGAAGTAAACATAAATCTGAACAACCCGAACACGGATGAAATTGCGAGGTAAATTTGTAGGTCACTACAATGACATTCGTCTAGATAGGTCGACGAAGATGTGCTGCCATGGACAACAAGAATGGAATTAGGTAAAATGATGTGAACGCGTATTCTCCTTACCCGGACACTCGAGGGTCCTCCCACTGGGTTGTTCGGTTGGTGTGGTTGACAAAATAAACTCGACCGCTTGCATCCGTGCGCTTTTCTGTCGTGGAAGGTCAGAACAAATGCCAAAATCAATAACATAGAACAACTTGAAGTTATTATACATTGTACGCAAGGTTTTCATATACGCCAGGAGCTGCATTCTAGATAATACAAGCCCCGTCGTGGCTGGCAGCTGAAGAGTTGGGTAAGATAAGTTGATTGCGACACGATAGGGATTAGCCACCAGTTGCTTGCGCGATTATGCTAAACCCAGGTTTCTTAATGAACAAATCCGGTAAACAACCAAATAGTCTAGCAAAGCAGCGAATTTGCAAGGAGTACAACAAAAAGAGTTTAATGACATCCGTGACAGAAATGATAACTATTCTCATCAACCACCACCTTTCAAGGATACGCAATGGTGTTCTTATAATGATGTTTGCATTTCACTTTCCTCCCTTACAAACAATTGAAATAAAAAATCCAAATCATCCGTGAGCACACCTAGCACTTCGTCGGCGGACTCCACAAGAAGTCTTCATCATGAATACGGGACCACTCACTAAGCTAATGAAGCTCATCAGGCGCATTAGATCAAGCACAAAAGGTCGTAAATAGGAAGTAATCAAGCAAAAACTTCATCAATAAAAACAATATACCCCATCCAAATGGAAGTGGACCAAGGGGATCATTGGTGTCCGGTTGGCCGCCAGCTCCTGGCGTAAAGCCAGAGTTCTAGACATAAGCGACATACAGACAAAAAACTCGTCAATGAAAGCGTACGTAAGAGGGCTCAAGAACCGCCAGGTACAGGTAATATCGCACTGACGCCTGCTCACTTTGTCTGCAACAGCATAATATACAGAGCATATATAACTCGCCGTAACTTATATTTATTACTTATCCATCCGTTCATCCACCATCCATCCATCCATCCATCCATCCATCCATCCATCCATCCATCCATCCATCCATCTATCTATCCATCCATCCATC
>QQSS02231713.1:0-21738 GCA_003687565.2 Craspedacusta sowerbii | reverse complement strand
GTCTATTGAGATGTCCACTGAAACTGCCCACACCGAAAGTGTGAGTCACAAGATAGCAAGATTATCGTTCGAAACTAAGCAAGGCAGTTTCTACTTTCCATGAACGACGCGGAAGTGTCCATGACCTTTCCCGACAATTAGCACCAAAAAAGCTGCTGCACATTGTAAGTACTCTCCCAAAAATATACGCTACAAAAAAGCTGGGCACGCAAGTTTTAACATCATTATATTCTTACATATCAGTTTCCCTGGATCACCATCTAATGCTTGCTGTAATTTACGAGATAGTGATGAAGTCACTAATTGACATTCACATATTACCACCAAAGGACTGATAATGTTGTTGTTGATATGACGACAGCAGACGCAGCCTCTGAGACGCAACGAAGTCATCCATGCAGCAAAATTATCTGCTCTCAAAAACACCGAGCGGTTAAGGACTGGATCAGATGTTTACACGGGATTAGACTCACTAAGATCCTCTTAATTTTGTTAAACTTCGGACTGTGCAAAGCTAATAGCCTGCGAATGCATATTATGACAATTATTTGATGCTTCACTACATAAAGCACTGAATAAACGCAATATTCTTTAGTGACTATTTTCGGATGTTCTCAAAAAGCAGGGTGCCTATCGCAGTATACCAAGTTCTTCTAAGATACATATCAAAGTCTTGCGTTTGTTTGACTAAGGTTGGATTTTATTATGTGCGTGAGTTTTAAGTGAAGAATTAAGTTAAATTTTAAGACAATGCCAAAAGTAACTATATTTTAGACCAGCGCCTAGTTGGAAAAGAGCATGCAGAAATACTCTTTTGATAGCGCTAGCAAATCGGTTGTTTGATCATAAACAGAACCAAAATTCTCAGTTACTTTCTTCCTTGTATAAATGGCAACTTATTAAACATGAGACTGCGGTTCAAAGCAAGTTGTCAGTGAAGTACTTCAAATGCCTTTGTATTTGTACTTTAGTTTAATTATTTATATAAATAGCCACCATTTATTTCATTTATGTTTTAATGTAACCTAAAAGCAGTGAATTCTGAGAGCTCTACTGGCACCAATTTAAGTCTGAAGGCATGCAGTCATTTATATGCAAGAATCCAGAAACTGAAAGCCCATAAGGCCAAGAAATTACTTCATTATATACCGTGGCGTCACTGGGAGGGTGCGGGGAGTCCGGGCCGCACCGGGTAACCCCATCATGGCCCGACATTTTATAGTACAGGAACATGTGGGAAAGGTCTATGGCGATCAGTGAAAGTCTATTGGGGTGACACCAACAGTTTACCTCACCGGATGACACCGTGTGCGCGACTGGTCACATTCAGAACTCCCAAAGGCTCGTTGTATTTTTAAGGTAGGCCGGGTAAACGCTTCCGTTATTTCTCTCGGTACATCGGGACTCTGCTACGGCTGTTATACGGGCTAGGCTTCCGTAGCTTTTATTATATGGAAATGTATACATTCCCCCTTGTTAGGTACTAGTTTCTTCAAATGCATCATGCCTCAGTTCTAAGTGACTAAGCTTTTCTTGGCGATAAAGTTGCAGCCATAGACAAAATCATGTTTAAAAGATAGACAAGCACTCGCAAATTCCCGAGACCCGAAGTCAGCCAAGCTTTAGACCTTGGCCTTCGATAATTTCGTTCTATGAGGAAAGCGTGTGTTTGCCATACTTTAAATGGCGGACGAGACTTGCCATTGGCGCAGGTCACGAGCACTCGTACATTCTCTAGGGTATAAATAACTCTTTGGTTGCAGCCAAGACAGGATAACCTTAACACAGACGCCAGCGAATCGGTGATATTTTGTAGAATTGCGATTGCAATGCAGATGGTCTCTTTTTTGTAGTTTTTTTTTTTTTTTTTGCTCATGCAATGATCTAAAAATTCAGTAACGTAGGAGGTTCACTGTAAGCGATGCAATTCTCGGAGTGGGCGAGTCTGAGAACGTTTAGGAAGGCACCTGCTACTAAGTCTATCCAGGCCCTTGATGCGAAGAAACTCGGAACATCAATCCGGTCTAAAATCAATTCATAAAAACATGCATTTGATTTATCACGAGGTTCTCTTCAATCTACCCAGACGAAGCTCTTAAAATTTTGTACCATTTTGCAGAGGCTTAAGTCAGCTAAATTATAAATTCTTAACTTACTGAGTTAACCTAGTGGCCGAACACATCACATCACGGGGAATTTTCCTTTGGAGCCGATTACCCTGCAACACTGCTAAAGAGAGTTCAACACTTAAGATGTTGAAGAAATTTCTTATTGAATCAGTGGACCAGCTACCTCACTAGTAAACTACACTGTGCATTCCCTTGTTCCTTCCTTGCACAAAATATTCCAAGAGAAACATTAGATACTGTCAACTCAAAGTATGTGAATTTTCCACTTTGATCTTCTGAACTTGAGAAAACGTCACTCTGCAATACCCTCCACCAGCCGTTAAATAACATGGAGAATACAGTTACCATTTAATGTAAGAATATATTGAGAAGGCACTCCATGAAAAGACCTACATGGCTTTCTGGGAGAGCCATGACATACCCCACCGAAATAATAGCATTTGGACTATTGAAAACTCTCCGAGTATTATTAGGTTGTTGTAATATTTTTTAAGTTTGTTTTCGTTCAGTGGCAAAAAATTTCTTAAAAAAAAAAAAAAAAAAAAACTCCGTAGCCCGTGCAACACCGATATCCTAACTAAGGTTACCGGAACTCGGTAAAATAGTCTTTCGCGGGTCTTGTTAGCGCCAGAAATTAACAAGCCAGCTTATCATCGTGTTTTTTCTCCGTGCTTCATTCAACAGTTAATACTTTGTCTCTGGGTACGGTATTGGTATGTGCAAAATTTCTGCCTTAGTGAATTTTATGCAGTAGGAGTTTTATCTTTATTTTTGAGAGTTTCTAAGTTGCCCTTAATTGCTGATTATCCATATGTTTATTCGCTCCTGAGCTTGCGATGGGTTATAACTTATTTATTTATTTGTCTAGCTTTGAAAATTTATGTTATCCTTTTGATTTCAGGGCGTTTACAACAAGCTTTGCCGCGTAATCGTAGTTGGTTAGCATGAGTTTAGCGTTTTCCACTTTTCAATACCGCAAAAGACCGTCAGTTACACAATTGGATGCAAAAAGGGCAGATTTTGATAAGGATGCGCAACCGCATAGAAATTTTATGAAATATGAAAGCAGTGGTGACACTAAAGGTATGGATTCATTTTCTATTTTATGCCTTGTATGTGAAGCTTTAAAGAAACACGGCCCATATAATGCCAATGTCGAGGTTCTCTTCCATGAAGCATTGCTTTTATATTGTATTGGCTTCTTAAGAAAACATCATTTTAATGTTCTGACAGACGATTCGTTCGAAAGAGGAGATGAGCTATATATTTGTGAAGAAAGTCCTGCACTTAGCATCAAATCTTAGCACTTCACTCAATCAAATTTTGCTAAGTTATCTTATTGACATTACTATACGGAAGAATTGTAGGTAATTTTGTATTTTCAGTTTTATAGCACTTAGAATAAATTGAATAATCGTCAAGCGGCAAGCTATGCATGTGCATTTTGTAAAAGTTACACTGTAAACTATCAGTAAATATGAAAATACTCAATGCCTTCTCAGTTCCTGCGGCATTGAAAGCAGGTGAAAATTTCAAGCCTGAGCTAAATTTTTAGTTCAGAAATCTTGAAACTTAGCAAAGCCAGTGAAATTGGTATGTTAAGATTTTCATGCCCCTTGCAGAATTTTTCAATTCTTTTTATATTCTAAATTTATCTTTTCATCCAAGCTGCGTCTCCTGTGTGCTGAAAAAATGCATGTTATTATTTGTCTAGAAGTTTGTAAAAATGGCCAGAGTCAAGTCAAGCGTAAAAGAGTTGTTTTTGTCTCAGACAGTGACAGTGATGAGCCAGAGGTGGTACCTCAAAAATTTTTGAAAAGCACCTGTCAATCGGAAGCTCATGTGCATAATGGCGTTACTGAGATAGCAAACAATTCTCATGATGAGGTTAATGCATGTAGAAAGAGTTCATCTTCTTTCAAGCTTCATGGTGACGTTGACGAAGATGCAGGGGTATCTGTCATTGACCATGAGGCTTCTTCAGAGGAGGATGAGAAGACTATGCTTGAAAATGTTCGTGTTTTAAGTTTTATGAACTCTGCTAGCATTGAAGAGCTACTCAGGTTAGAAGGAGTAAGCAAAGGAAAAGCCAAAAAATTGATTGCGTTACAGCCATTCAGCGACTGGGCTGACTTGGTAAGTTTAATATTAAGCCTATGTATTAGTCTACTGCTTTTGTTAGTACTGCCATGTACTTACTTGGCTTCGACTTGTGTAGACTTAAAGAATGTGGCTGAATTGGAGTATATGTTATAATGTCACATTGTTAAACTATTGACAAATAGACTAGCTGAGAATCAAACGTACCTCACTTGATATGGCGTAAATTGCAATTCTGTCTATTGGTTTATTGTACAAGGCTGTTCAATCTCAAGCCATTGGCAAAGAGTACTTTGATAAAACCCTGAGTGACATTGGCAATGTCGGGCTACACACATTATTAGGTTTAAAGAATGCTGTGGAAATGTCTTGAGTCCACAGATGTTTCGAATGGTGAAGCGAGGAAAGGAACTCAAAAGTTGCTTCTTTCTTTTAATTTTAAGTTCAGTACATTCATCCATGCAAATAAATATCACTATTATGGCACACTGAGAAGCCAAGGATTTAAGGGTTTGATTGGGGTCAGCTTGCAACAAGCTTCACCTTCCAAGGTGCAACGCCTGACTCCTAGTGTTCTAAATATGTTTGTGACAAGAAAACCCCTTTTTGTAGGTTTTTCACTTGGTATCCTGGTATCCTCATTCCAGCAATTTAAGCATGCTCATGTTTGTTGGAGTGGCTCAACCCAAGAGCATAACTTTCATGTAAATGTACTGCCTTGTCAAAGCATTTTTCTTATTTAAACACAATACTACTTCTTTTAAATCACCCTTGAAAGCTAGCAATTTCTAAAGTTAGTCCTGCTGCATGTTTCAAAGAGCATTGTCTTAGTTTTTTTGTTGTTTTCTCTCTGATTTGTCATCCAATAGAGGCAGCATAATTTGTCCCTTTTGAAAAAACATGTAGACAAGATGGATCATCAATTATGGATTTTAGAATATGATGTACCAGAAATGGTGACTAGGAATCTTATTCTCAGTCAAAATACCTTGATTCAAATAGCAATATGAGATTTATTAGGATCCTTTATGGCAGGATTTGCAACCCCTCTTACGAATTATTTTCTTTTATTTTATAGGTAGCAAAAGTAGAGTCAACTAAAGGTCTCTCTGGTGATGTAAGGACCTTTTGATTGCTTCATCATGGTTTGAGGCTTTTGAGACTCCAGTATCCCAGTTCAATATAACTTATTCCTTAACTGCTGTTTGCTTTGTTGTGGCGCAGCTTAAGTGTTGTGTGGCATTTGGAATCTTCCTTGTAAAGCTTTGCTTGTTCCCTACCTTGTCATTACACTCCTTTTTGCATTATTAAGCAAAATGATGGGAATGACGTACTAGCAGCCATATATATATATATATATATATATATATATATATATATATATATATATATATATATATATATATATACTTCTCTGCCAATGATTATTATATTTGTGACACCACTTGTTTTGGAAAGCATGTGCAACTCCTGTTGTAGATACTGCACAGCTGCTCTGAATTCTTGGGTGGTCAAGAAAAGATAAATGACCTGTTGGCAAGTTGTGAATCGCTAGCTTTGGAAATTCATTCAAAGGTTGTTTCTATGTTTCTTTTAACCTTTCTGAGTTTTGCTAATGTTTTCCTTTACCTTCAAGTGGTGCTAGGCTATTTGTCATCGCAGTCGTTCAATTCCAGGAGTGTCTAGTGCTTTTGTTTTCAGTTTTTAGTTGTTACGTATGGAAGCTGATTGGGCTGTTTAAGTAGACCTCGAGCTAGTGTAATTCTTTTGAATGTGAGCCTGCTTTTGTACATGATCATGTAAGATTATCAGGTAGATTTTTGTCTCCTGATGTACACATGTTTTAATATTCTCATAAAAGATCTATGCTCTAATAATTACATTAATTATTTAAGGTTTCTAAATAGACGGAAAGCGCTTGTAATAGAAGCAAAAAGCTTTGTTATGAATTTAATCTAAACGTTAGAACCACCTTTTTTCGGGGGTAAGTCTGGCTTGTTTCCTCTTTTCAGATCAAAACTATTGAGCAGTTAGATACTGCCATTGAGTTGCCTGTGCTGCAGCCGAGATGCTCTAGTAAAAGGTAGCGTATAATATTATTGAAATTAGAGTTGTCCTTTATTTGCTCCTGCACGACACAAAGTTTTGTTTAGTCTGCATGAGACGGTAAACAGAATATTTTTGGACAGAACAAGCCTTAAAACTGCTTTGCCTGAATCTGAAGCAGAAACACAGAGATGACCTAACGAAAATAGTTCGTGCCTTAACCCAACCGGTCATAGTATACTAGATTTAAAAATTCAGTGTCGTGAAAAGACCACAATGATTTTAAATGTGATCTTTGTTCATCCTCTTTGAACGTAAGACTTTGTGTTCTCTCTATTGGTGGATAACCCTGGTATTAGATATACGTGGGATCTTTACTTCGTAACTGAAACTTGCGTGTGCGTATGTGTGTATGTTTGTGTGTGTGTTTGCTTGTGTGTGTGTGTGTGTGTGTGTGTGTGTGTGTGTGTGTATGTGTGTGTGTGTGTGTGTTTGGTAAGTGTAGCTTGAGTTGTACAGACCCAGTTGCCGTTTTTTTTTCGGTGAAAAGGTGTTACTGTGTCATCCTAGAACTAGCGTAACTCATTAAGTGCTGTGTTTTGTGTTTTGTTTTTTCCTACTAATGTTATAGCATCGTCGTCGGACCAATGTACTAGGCATATATTCATTGGTTAAACTTGCCAGTCCATGAAGGTCATTTTCGAAAGATGAATTAAATTTGAGTAACTATTCTCTTTATATCCAGAGCGCCAGGACGTTGTATTGCCTGTACATGTCGTGCTGCTTTTTCCAGGTTTTTCTCGTGCCTTTGTTCGTGGCTTATGTTTTTGCTTTTCCCGTTTATCTATTCCACTATGTTTTTATTTCATTTCGTAGCACTGTGTTGCTGAGTTTGTGAAGCACAATAACGTTTAACCGTATTATTTTAGCTTACGTTTGAAGCACTACCAGCTGGTCGGCTTGAACTGGTTGGCCATGTTGCACGAGCGTCGACTGAACGGCATATTAGCAGACCAGATGGGCTTAGGAAAGACTGTACAGGCGTTGGCCTTTCTGGGCCATCTCATCGAAACTGGTTTCCTGGGACCCCATCTTATTGTCTGCCCGTGCTCAACTGTAGGTATGTAGAATCTGTTGACCTGTCCATGTTCAGCTGTGGAAGTTTAATATCGTAATGGAGTGGCCATGAAGCGTCGGCCAATGTACTTTTCTGCTCGTATATGGAATCTGCCTATAACTGCTGCTATGCGTACTTAGAATCGAATTATTTGTCGTATTAATCATTCCATTAGTTGAACTTGTTGATATGTGGCTCTGTAGTGTGTGTCAGGTCACTGATCCACGTACTGTCACCTCGTGTCTTGGTTATAGACAGTTATCGTTGTTTGTTGATCTTATGCCGTAACTGTCGGTCGCGTATTTGCGGGCATCGCTCTGCCTGGCGTTTACCTGGGGAGTCATCTGATTTTATGACAAGTTGACCTCAATTCTGTCGCCTAGAGAATTGGATTCGTGAATTGACGGCCTGGCTGCCTGATGCGGAGTATTTGCTTTATTCTGGTAACCTCTGCTTTT
Organism: Craspedacusta sowerbii; assembly: GCA_003687565.2. Taxonomy (NCBI): domain Eukaryota; kingdom Metazoa; phylum Cnidaria; class Hydrozoa; order Limnomedusae; family Olindiidae; genus Craspedacusta; species Craspedacusta sowerbii. The sequence goes on along the minus strand of QQSS02231713.1, from coordinate 13,888 downwards.
GCGTTTTTGTGTCTTCTACTTCTATCGCTTCCCAAAGAGCGCGTTCGGTACTTTACATTAAATTAAATAAGTTAAATTTACATTTACATTTGTAGATTGATGGACAAAGAGGCTAAGCAGATTTTAAATGACCATTTCATAGCGTTTGTAATCGCCGTATCTATTCTTCAAAGCATTAACTGTTGGAGCATCCACTACATGTTGCGCCAACGTGCTCCAGTGTCGGAGCACTCCTTTGCAAAAAGAAGAACTTCCTAATGTCTAGTCTTGATCTTAATGATGTCTAGTTTTGATACTTGAGACGAAAGAGGCGTAAGCTCAGGGACTCGGTATTGTATTTTAAGAACTGATAGGCTGTTTTGGGGTTTAGCCTTGCTTTACATCTCTGGGTTGGTCGTGCTTCAATGATCTCTGGGGCTCTCTGGTCCTCAATCCAGAGCGTAACCGTGGTTTTATTTTCCATAGGCACACAAGACGAGCGGTATCACTTGCGGCGAGATGTTCTCGAAGAGCTGATAGAGCCCAATGTCATAATCGCCTCGTGAGTGAATTTCGTGTGTCCGTTATTGTTAAGAATTAAGTACTTCTTCTCGCCACGTGTTGCACCTGTTTTGAAGCGAGCATCAGCTTCTGGAACAATTAGCTACTTTGGGATATGATGGAGATATGATCATGCTACACTTAGTAGATGTGAATGGATGGGTGGTAATGATAAGCTTGCTGTATATACGATATTCAACCGGTTGGCGTTATTGTATCACATTTTGAAATCGCGTATATATATGTATGTACAGAAAGTGTTTTTTTTTTTAAATTTAGATCAACGACTGTGTCTAGTACTAAAGAGGATAGGGCTTTCTTCAGCAAGAAGCTTAATATCCAGTACCTTGTTCTGGACGAGGCTCATATTCTCAAGAATTCCAAGACGGCGCGCTACAAGAATCTCATTAGAATCCAGGTGTGCTTCGAGATGCTCGTTACTCGCTTATTCCAGTCACGTGCTGATTGTATGCTTCGAAGTGGAAGTGAGACTTAGATGCCGTGTAGACAGTATTCTTTGAGCCCGCCTACTGCGGCGTAATATTCATTGTGCTCTGGTACTTTGGTTGCTATTAATACCTCATCTATGGCTTACGTTGCTTTCTCTAGACGCAAGGTAAGTTGCTGCTGACTGGGACGCCTCTACAGAATGACCTCTCCGAGCTGCTGTCCTTGCTGACTTTTCTTTTACCCGATGTCATGGAAAACCAGTGTGAGCAGATCAAGACCCTGGTGAAGCAGTATCAGTCGGTATGTATTCGATTTTCCTATAGGGTTGTTTTCTTATACTACGTTTTTTTTTTTTGCGATCCTTTTGAATTGTTACCTCTATTTCCAACGGAAGAGGCTAGCTTTAGCGACATACTAGATACAAACAGAGAGAAGGTGAAAAGCGTTAAAGGGCACCTAGATGTGATGCTTACTTGCTTGCGCCGTGACGGCATGCTGGGTTATGTTTCACGAACTCCGTCGCATAGTGATGCTTGAAACTTTAGCCGTCCATGGCGACTCGTCACTTGCCTCCCTTGCCCTTGATGCCCTCGAGCATTTAGCGTGGTTTCATAGCTTATTTATAAAAAGCATCTTCCGCAGATCATGCTGGATTGCAATCAGTGCCAGTCAAGCCGAACAGCAAATTTAGATTTGCACTGAACGTGAGCCTAGTACCTGAAGCTGCTTTGAAGGCATTAGCTAATTTACTCGAAAGCTGTCTGAGTGGAGCTTTAGATAATCACCCCGGCCTATTTGGGGAATCTGGGCTTTTTACAACGCTTCTTCTGAGATTTCCATGGAATTTTTACAACGTCCTGAAGAAATGCGCTCACCGTTGATAATTTGCGGACGTCCCTCTGCCCGCAGAGTAGAATTCCCGCCAAAGGGCGAAATCCACGGGAAGCAAAGTACGACGGCACTTTCATCGTTTAGGTTTGCGTCGCTTAGCTTCTTAAAGGACTGAAGCGCGAAGCGCTTGCTTATGCACCTATAAAATCGCCGTTGTCCCCTGTGAAACGTGTATAAGTTCGCAACCAACGCCTTGATATTCGGAAAGTAAACCTGTTAACAAGTGTGGCTTACCCTTGCTGGTGAGCAAATGTTTTAACAAGCGCATACATGCGCTGCCCTTAATTTTACGCGAGTCTCTAGCTTGAAGCTAGACGGCGCGCCCGACGTAGATGTATGCGTAGCCTTATCTATTTGCCTTATTTTCTCGTGTGTTCCGTCCTGAAATTTTCGTCGTAGTCTTCGCTGTCGTCGCACGAGCGAGAGTACATCGATAAGGTGAAGAAAATTCTACGGCCGTTCGTGCTACGGAGACTGAAGACCGAGGTTAGTATTTAAGGTGTTGATGTCACACTATATAGCGATCGCACTAGTGTAGTTGTTCGTGAAATTTTAAATGCTTCTTGAATTGCATGAAAATTCGCATTGGTATTTGTACTTTTGTTATTATTTTTATGATTATTATTTTTTATGAATTCAATGGTGCTTGAATCAAGCTCGTCTTTGTCAGTAGCTAGGAGTCAAGTCTCAGTGTTTGACGTGAATTTGTAACACGTACTCATCGCGTTTTTGAGATGGGGTTTGATATGAGTTTTTTTGTCTGGAACCCTGTTTGCATCACATAGGCAACGAATGTATTTTTTGTTGATTCCTTTGTGCGTTTTTCGTGGGTTTCCCTTGGAGTCTAAAGGTTTTTACGTTACGTAATTCAATCAACTCTCCGTTAAGGATTGGTAACGGTGTAAGCAATCGACGTCTAACTCTAAGCTTGCTCGAGCGTTTCTGTGATTGATTGCTACGGCCACCGTTTTTATGAAGATGTTTCCAAGCCATCTTGTCTTCACCGCGACGGCGTTTAATCTGTTGGAAGTTACAATCCTCAATATGCTGTTTTAGTAAATCTGACAGATAATAAGTTATGAGTACGAATATAAGTTATATGAGTTATAAGTAATAAGTAGTATGAGTTATAAGTAATAAGATAATAAGTCTGTCCAGACAATACGTTTTTGAGCTGCCAGAGGCTCATCTTACGGCACGGTGAAATCCAACGAACTTTTTTGGATCGATTACAAAATGGCGATTTTACCCTCGGTTATCGTCTTTGTGTTTTGTCTCTTTACGGCAAGTTTTTGCACGTCTGTCATTCCAACTTCAGGTGCTCAGTGATTTGCCTAAAAAAGAAGAAAAAATCCTTTACTGTGACATGACGCCGTTGCAGTGGGACCTTTATGGTAGCCTCATCAGTGCGAGCCCGGAAGATGAAGGTTAGCTTGTCACGAGCTGGAAAAGATTGCCTATTTTTTTGCTGCAGTTTGCCGACTTTCCGAGCTTTCCATCGGTTGGAAACAATTGCCGATTTCTGAAATTGCGTGTTTGCTTGAGCCGTATAGCCATAGTAATAGTTCTGGTAGAGTATTCTTTCGTTCACATTCCGAGTGTATAATGACTTACGTATACGCTTCTTCGTCTGAGCAAGTAATGCAGAGTTGAAATCGTGTTGACGCTCGCCTTTGCTTCATAAACCGTTAGAAGACTCTCCTGCTTCTACGAATAATGTCGGTAGGCTGATGAATCTGAGGAAGGCTGCGAATCATCCGTTGCTCTTGCGTACCCACTACACTAGCGACAAGATACTTACCATGGCAAAGCAGTACTGTAAGGTAGGTGTTTTCCCATGGCAAAGCAGTACTGTAAGGTAGGTGTTTTCCCATGGCGAAGCAGTACTGTAAGGTTGGTGTTTTCCCATGGCGAAGCAGTACTGTAAGGTAGGTGTTTTCGTTTTTTTTTAAGTCCTCAGTCTTGTAGAAGTGGACATTGGACTTGGACGTTGTTTGCAGAATGTATGAGTGGTTCTTCGAAAAAAGAAAGCCGACTTTTGTGGATTTGCGGCAGGCATGGCTTTATCATACGTGCATGAGCATCGCCGAAGACTGGCCGGCTGTACGTAAGTAGCTGGCGAAACATGTTATGGTGGCCGGTGGCCGGAACGTCGCGCTGGAGCTGGTGAAGCTCTTAAAGCTGGTAGATTAGCGAATCGTTTATTCGACGTTTGGGTGCCTCAGTTTCGCCATGGCAGCCTCCCGATAGTTTAAGGCGCTCGTTTTCGTTTCAGTGTCCCGACTACTTCGACTGTGACGTGTCGACAGTTGTTCAGGATATGTCAGCCATGTCAGACTTTGAACTGCACAAACTTTGCAAGCGCGAGCTTTACGTTAAGGAGCATAGACTTGCTGCTGAAGTCCTGTGCGACTGTGGAAAGATGCGATTGTTAGACGATTTATTGCCAAAACTGAAGCAGCAGGTACGTGATCTTATTCCTGAGAATCAGATCTTGGTGTCTCTGAAATGCGCGTTTAGAGGCGTGAGCTGGCACTCTACTATTTCCTCCATGGGCTGCCCACCTTGATAGGCGCCGAGCTTTAAGTAACTTTGTAATGACTCTGCATCGAGGAAGAAACCTATTCGCCTTTCCTTCTAAAAGAAAATTTCAGCCTCCTTTGGTACTGCGCTATAGTCAATGTAGCGTTGTCCTGTCCCTAGTTGATGTGTGGGTAGTTTTTCACATGTGTTTGCGCACTTAGTCTTCGTTTATACAAAGACTTCATTTTAGCAGGTTGGATGTCCGTTTTTTCTTCTTCTAGAAAGCTCGCGTTTTGCTGTTTAGTCAGTTTGTGATCATGCTAGACGTGTTAGAAGAATACCTGAGGCTTCGTAGTCATCGCTACATTCGATTCGACGGAAGTACAAGGGGAGACGAAAGGTTGGTGACATGCTCTGGTGTAGTGTTTTTGAATGCGTTGACCTAAATCTGTTTGTGTTGTTCAGTGACCCTAAAAGTTTTCGCCAGGAGCTACTTGCAAACCTTCGTTCGGACCCCGAAAATTCCTAACCTGGAGCGTTTCTTTAACGGGAAAGTTTTTACTCCTAAGCAACCTTTAGGCGAGGAACCGTGCTTTCAACAAGTGTGCTCGATTGTCCAGTTCTGCCTCGGCGACATTGCCATGCGGCCTGCTTTTGAGACAAGAAAAGTAGGGTGCAAGTAGGGAAATGTTTCATGCGTATCACCTCTGAATGTGATTCATCTATATTTAGGTTAAGCAGCTCATTAAACATGCAAGCACCTTTATATGCGATAACATTGGATTGTATAGGACATTGTCGGGTTCTTGTTTTATCGTTAGCTTGTTTGAGTTTGTTTGAACTGGTTTGTTGTAGTTATTCAAGAACGTTCAGGCAGGCAGTTTTAGTGTGTCGCGTTCTAACGTGAGTGTGATGTGCGTGCGATACGCTGTGTGATGCAGATTTGATACACATTAGACGTTTGATACACATTAGACGTGCCATTGATATACGTATGACGCCTGCCCTACAGCGGAGGCTGCGTCGTGAAGTGGTCACTTCTAGTATTATACATAATTTATAGACATTGACTGATTAATGTATTGTTGTGGTGGTTGTCCTACTGTTGCCAGTTTTAAAATTTCCTGATCCCGCCTGATTTTTCGCTTTTTCCTTTAGGCAGTCACTTGTTGACGAGTTTAACTCTACCGATGACATATTTATATTCCTTCTGTCTACAAAAGCTGGTACAGTTGGAGTACTAGATATGTATTCTGTTGTGTGGTTCAATCGTCTTGTGCTAGCACACGCACGATTCGCTCGATTATACATATGCTCTGATGATTAACAGTTCTGTTTTTTTCTTGCTTAGATTCTGCGATCAATAGTTAAATATTTTCGCAATTGTTTTGGAAACATTCGCTTCCCCATCGGATACCGGATACTAATTTTGGTGTTCCCTTTTGTACCTTTAGGTGGCCTGGGAATTAATCTGACGTCAGCCAACGTGGTCATCTTTCATGATATCGACTTCAATCCTTATAACGACAAACAGGCGGAAGATAGGTGCCACCGCTTGGGCCAGACGAGGTGTGGTTTTTGATGGAAGATTGTAGAGTTGTTTGACTGGGTTTATTCAGGTCTAGCTACCACGCCATTTTTTCATCTGGATTTCTTTCAAATGAATAACGTCGCATTAATGAGGCAATCAAATTTGGTTCGGCACTTTTTCAACACTTAGAAGCATTTTCAAATGTCTAGGGTCTTCAGCGATAACTTGTGAGCCTGCTTGTAGTGACGAGCTATCAAGCTCTCACCTGACCTGTGGCATGCAATGCGTTGGTGCGAGTGCGGGGATGTCATTCCAACATAATTAGCATGACACTGATCCCATTTAAAGTGGTACACCACGCGAGCTCGATAGCTCATCGCTACAAGCAGCCTCACAAGTTATCGCTGAAGACCATAGACATTGGAAAATGCTTCCGAGTGTTTAAAAAGTGCGAACCGGTTGTCTTTTGAGATTTGTTTGCGTGTCGTTCGAGCAGCAGCTCTGTAATGCTGCACCGCAGTGCATCAGATGAATCCAGATGATAATTCAAGTCTCCCAATATGTAAACAATATCGCAGGTATTTCTTTGAGTACCCTCTGCGAGCATGAGGCATCTAATTTTGCAAGGTAATTCTTTTTGAATTTCACTTCGAAATTTTGCAGGTAGTTCCTTGAGAGCCTCGCTTTATTTCTTTTTGACCGCTACGTGAACAAGACATCTCTAAGGTCGTATGAAACGCGTCACTTATTGCAAGCTATGTATCTCTTCATCCAGGGATGGTTCGCTCTCGATATGCAGTAGGACACAGAGGCAATCTGAACACATCTCCGTTAATCCATGTCCATCCATCCCGCCTCAATCGGGGCATTGGGGGCTGTCAATCTCTTTTTCTTTAGCCCTGAGCCCGTTGTGAGGATTTCTCGTTAGTCCTGAACACGGGGCTAGTGCATCGCAGGACACTGCAGTTGACTTTCCGGTGATTACTGGCACGACCCCGTTGGAATGTAATACTAAGTAAACCTATGAAACGAGAAGCCGCAGCGAGAGTTGAACTCGCAACCCTCAGATTCTGAGCACAGCGCTCTTAACCACTGCGTCACATCCGTGCAGACCGCACGGTATGACACAGCTCTGTTTTGACTATCTGTCACATTTTTGTACCGATTTCTTTTGTGATTTCGTTTGTTCTGATATTGTGACGATCGTTTTTTATCGTTTTTTGTTGTTGCTGCTCAGGGACGTCACAATTTACAAGCTGATTTCTAAGGATACGATCGAGGAGGGAATGCTCAAGTGCGGCGAAAGGAAGTTGCGTCTCGAGAAGCAAGTAGTCGGAAGCGAGAATCTCGCAGAGCACGGTATCAAGTCAGCTCAGTTTTAGTGCATGGTGTTGTTGTTGGTGAGCGGCCAGGAGTTTTCCCGGATGCGCAGTCGATCATATAGCAAATGAAGCCAGTCGTCGGATGTTGGTTGGGCCTCTTAATGAGCTAGTGAGCTCTTCACATGCCCTCAAAGGGAAGCTCCGACGATTGGTCGATGCTCCAACGATCGTGAAACTGACAGCGCACTGTCCCCTGTTATCAGTAGAAACTCTTCATGAAGACCCATCGCATACCCTGCTTGCCTACCGACCGCCACCAGGAGGCTGTCCTAGTTGGTCGGTTAAGTGGTAGTTCAACGATAATGTAATTAGTTCTAGGGCGTAGAGATTGAGTTCTGCAATTGGAACACAAAGAGGTGGAATGAGGAAAGAGTATCGCGACGAAATCTAGAAGTGTCAAGTTGTTTATTTCTTTGTTTACTTTTTTTTCAGTTGTTAACTTCGACGATGACTCGTCAGAAGTCGCTTCTTTGCTCAAGGAAGAAGAGAGGAAATACAGAACGGGCTGATGTTCGTCGGATGTTAACGTACTTGTACTCGTGGAAAACTTTGTTTTTTTTGTTTTGTTTTTTTTTTTTTTTTTGTAGTATTTGAAAGTTCTGTCGCGGAGTTTTCTCTTGCTTGCGCCGCACCGTACGTAGCCTTGGAACTTTTCTTGTTTAGTATTTATACCTCGTGAGGTTACGTTTCGATTAGACTTCAGTTCAGCGTATCCGGGATTTTTGAGTATTGTTTATTTATTGGAGTGCCTCCGTATTAGGATCATTTGTCTGCCACGGGTTGTGAAGGTCTTACTGAACCCTGTCTATTCTTTTAAAGATCTTGTCGCGGTGCATTATCAATATAGGTTTTTATGAGAAATCGAAAGTTTTATTTGTTTGTCATTAGAGTTTCGATGATGCCGATAGGGATTTTAGCAGATTCTTTCTTGTTCCTGATTCCCATTGTAATTCTTCTGGCTTACAATGAAAATCCCATTTGCCCGTAGTCACCAATCTCTCTGTTCTGTTTTGGAAAAAAAAAATGTCTTGGCCTTCCGCTAGTTTAACTTTAAGCCAGATCGTAACATTTCATATTGCCCGCGTATTAGCGGTGTGAATATGTTATCAGAAAAACCAGTGTTCGAGGGAAGGTTTATTTTTTATGAAATTACTTAACCTTACTGATGCCTTGAGATTCCAAACAACCCATTCGACTTGATAATCATCATCCTAGAACTCTGCTATTAGTCTCAGACTATGCGGTATGCTTCCTAATGTTGGTATTGGTACCACATTTCTATCGATTCGTTTGAAAGCCTTGGTCCAGTCTTCATAATTAGCTGCGTCAGACATATCGTCAGATCTTTTTCGCATTTGGTGGTAAGGCAATCACTTCCACTGTAGAAACTCCTTCTCTCTTGCCCACTCTCAAGAGTAAAGACTCAAGATTTATTTTTTTCAGTAAATGCCAATAAAAGCTGTCAAGGTAACCAATCCGCGGTGTTAGATTGATCCCGTGAAACAACCAGAGGATAGAATAAGATTTTCAAAATGTTTGGATTTATATGAGGAGGCGCTTTCCTACCCGAGGCTAAACGCTGGCTGTGTGCGAGCTGCTGCTGATGAAGAATTTTGCAGACATCATGAAGCGAATTCTCTCTCAAGAAACTTAAGGCGAAATCTTCACATGCAAATTGCGCTGAATCAACTCCTTTTAGAACATGACAAATCTGAAAACTGTTCCTTTGTTTGCTTTTTTATGCCAAAACCACTCGAGAACTCGATAGATTTGCTTGAGCCAACGAAGTTGAACGACCCGATACTGAATACCGGGGGTGTCGCTGTAATGGGCGCAGAGCTTTGTGTTAAAAGCAAATTAGTTCGTTTTTTCGCGATAGCAGTATGACGCGATATGATAGCAGTATGACGGATGGCAATGCAAGTGTTTGCGGTACATTCCACTTTTGAAAATTCATCTTATTCATTATACCTTCGCAGCCTCATAATAAAAAGAAACAGATGATTGCAGGAACTCATCAAAAATACGTACAAAATAAGAGAATGTCGAACCAGTTCAGATATTCCAACCATTAATAATCAATTAAAAGCCACCCTTCGTGTTTGTGTTTGTGACATGTAAGTACCGGCTGGAAGCAGGCGAGGCTTGATATTTTTGAGGATCGGGAATTTGCTTGGCGGAAGCCTATTGATGGAGCACATGAAAATAGATCGGAGCTGGAGGGTTATCCGCACAAAATCAGATTAAGTCCAAGGAAGATCAGACTAATCCCATTGAAATCTTCCCCGATGAATTTAAGTCAGACGAGCAACAACCCACCTTGGCGATTGAAAAAACGAAGTCGTCCCACTCCGATCCTATCGGAGACGTTGTAACAACAACAACAACAACAACAACAATATTTATTTCTCTCCAGAAACGTACGGTACAGGAGAATCCTCCAGCGTTCCAGAGGTCTAAATTGTGAAATTGGCAGACTCTAGTAGAATAGATGCTGAGACAATTCCACCGTAGGAATAGTCTTGTGCACGACGATAAAGAACACTGCTGTTCGCCAACACTTCAATTGTTCTTGTTTTTACCCTTACTGGTTGAGACCGTACCTAACCTGGTTTGGACCCTTTATATACACACTTTAGAAAGTAGATTATTACCCCCACACAAATTAGAAGCAATTTATGTACACTTATCAATGATGTGTTAGCAATAGAAACATAAACAGAAAGTACCCATACGAAACTGATTAATAACACGAACAGAAAGTAACGCCAAATCAAGTACTTTCTCAAGGAAATTCCTTGACGGAAGTTCCTTAAGGTATTTTAGACATCAGTAAAATAATTGATCTAGTGTCCCTGGCAGTCAAAATGAAAAGCAATACTTTTCGAACTTAACGTTTCTTGCAGAAAGGGGCATCCTGCATAGCCGTAGCTAATCGGATCGAGGATGTCACCTTGGTATAAGCGCCCACGTTTCAGTATAAATTGTTCTATTGACTATAAGTACTGAAATACCGATAGAAAAGGAATGAAGAAAAAAAAACAGACAACTGGAATGAAACAAACCGAAGAAACAAGTACCTCCGAAAATACTACTTTGAATCCTACTCAGAATCAAATACCTAATCATTAATGTCATCAATGCGACCTTATGAAGGCCTGGCTAACGTTGTCTACTTCGAAGTGTTGTTGCTTAGTATACTAACTATACTCAAAGGAGAGACGGCTACCGTACCAAGTGCAATACGCCAAGTTCTAGCGTCTTTCGCGAAAAAAAAAGGGAACGTCTTTTTAGCCAAAAATGTCGGAACTATTGTGGAGAATTATTGCGTTGTGTGCAGTCTGGATTTTGAAAGCACAGTCTCGACTCAAAAAAAGTACGCTCTGTTCGCCAACGAGAGCTCCTTCTTCCACCCTGCTCCACCGACTACTTCAACGACAACTGCTCTCTTAGAATAAACTTAAATAATTAACGTTCAACAAGCATTTTTCTACCGATAAATTGCATAAGCCTTAATCATTATGCTCCACGCGCTACGAGAAGCTATAAAACTGAGCCATTGCAGACAATTTAAGACAACATCCATTAAAGACAATTAAATACAAACAAAGCCGCCTATAATAAACACCACCCAGAAGCACATTTTCTGTGGGCACCGAAGAAAAACGTCCTCACAACATGTTCTGAAGGAAGATACCCAATGACGTAGACAATTACGGGTATGACCGCATACTCATTCCTGATAACTATAGCATAATGCAAACTCGCTCCCTGTAGTAAGCAGCTTTATGAAATACAAACACAGTTGGAAATTGCGTGCAAGTCAAAATAATACGAGATAATGAAAAAGTAAAGACGATCGAAGAACCAAGATAACAAATTTGACGCTCTTTTCTTCAAAGACTCCATCTTCTAAATATTCACAAGCAATATGCCGAAGCGCAAGCTGTGGTTGGAAGGAACTGCAGTTATACCTTTATTTGTTTGCTTGTTTTGATTCTCAACGATTTCTCAAACGTCCGTGTCACAATACCCAAGTTGTGTTTAATATTGTGAAGCGCAACGGTTACGAAAGACCTGCTACATAGCCCCATGGATTATGACTTGGGGGTAGTGGCCAAACTAAAAACACAAGGCCTATAGAAAGTTCCTTTTAAATACCCGGATGCTTATACAGGCTATCTGAGAAGACCTAAGACCAATTACGTAGCCTTGTCATTTTCTTGAGGTGCTCAAGTACCGCAAAATCTTGGTATCTTCTCGTCTAGTTAAGTGAAGCATTTCTTACTTGCTTAACCAACTTGGGCATCTGTTTAACCAACTTGGGCAGGCTGCAAGTCATGCTATCCGCGGCTGAGAGGCCTAGAAAACTGGTAACTAGCCTTGACTGATATCGCTTAGTTGCTTGAGCGAGTAAGCTATTTGCAACTGACTTAGCTACATCCTTGTATATTTCCAGCACCCAAAGACAAAGTAGCTGACATATGGCCCATCTTTTACTTTGATAACATTTTGCTTACTGAACCTTTGCAGCTTTCGCACTTATAATTCGTGGTTTGACGTCACGGAAAAGCAGTTTCGGGCCCTCCAAAGCAAGGCTTCGATGGAACAATAGGTTAATCACTAGAGGTCAATTTAGCCACATACGAACGCAATTAAAAGCACGCCCCGATTAGTAGGTGTTTGAACAGAACTTTTCATTGCGCTTTCGTTGTGCTTAGCGTATCTGGTTTGTTGACGGATTAACGCTTAAACGAAGGGTTAGGATCTGAGCAGACTTCTTAAATGGACAGTCCTTCCCTGAATGTGAGGCGATTTTCGAGTGAGATTGTTTCGCGCGAGCCTTTCCGCATGATACGAAGGGATACACTACACAACTGTCAATCTCCGTCCAGCCAATGTTTGGCCTATGATCCCAGGTGGCATTAAACAAGATCGTCACTACCAATGATTACTGATCGAAGTCTTCGATGAGGAAAGCCATCTCTCCTGTCGCAGCCAGCCGAGTTTTATTTCTGCGTTGATGGCATCAAGTGTACAACTGTTCGTGCAGAATTGGCTGCCCTAGGTAAAGTGTTATGCTTGTGTCTTTGATTGTAGCTGTTGTTATTGTTGTTGTTGTTGTTGTTGTTGTTGTTGTTGGTGGTGGTGGTGGTGGTTCGTAGTTTTTTTCGTTTAATTCATCCCCGCTAAAGAAACGTACGTAGCTGACAAGCAAGACGATAATTTTATGATTGATAATTTGGACACGTTTGCCATCATAGCTCTTGATGATTGAATGTTAATTGATGATTGGTTTCCAGAATGATTGCCCATTCGTTGTTTCTCAGCTCGTGAGGGGGATAATTAGAACGCCGGATTAATTGCTTGCACAATTAATTACTGAGTTTTTTTTTTCACTTTAACCTGTTTCTTGCTTTTTTTTTTTTTTTTTTCTTAAGAACGCATTGAATTACGAAATTCTCCAACTTATTTTTAAGAACTGCTGTCGGTATAACGTACGTGTATGGAGGTATCTATGGGGTACTTATCTAGGAGACCGTTTCAAAAACCTTTTTATAGTTTAATATCGGCGTAACGACATAAAAAGGACGTGTACATCAAATGAACGTGAGACGAGCGGCAAAGGAAGGGCTGACAAGCAAGCAACGTGAGCCTTACTCCCACATCTCGCTTAAACATAGTCACGCAGCTATATATAATAGACAGGAACACATGCCAATGCATGTCCAAGACAAGAGGGTAGAATGCGTGCAGGAAGACTAGTGATCCACACGTTTTCGCCCCGTATGATCAAGAATCGACGTAAGGCGATGGTCGACTTTTAAAATAAAAACTGCCAGACATCTCTGGGAAGTTAATGGTGGCGTTTAAAATATCTCTGTTTGTGGAAAGCATCATAAGCATTGCTACCATACACGAAGACTGGTTAACGTACTCAGGACAGCGCCAGAAGAACAGTGCTCCCTGGTTTCGTGTCCAAGTGTGGATGAGCATAAGGAATCGTCGCATCGCATATTGTGCCTGTTGCGATGCCCACGGACGTCACTAAAAGCCCACCCGAATCTTGCTTAATAATGCAAAGCCTTCCTTCCTTTATTTAAGCCAAAATTATTTCGCTTTATAGAACGTATGAAGCCTGTAAAGTCTTTTGGAAAGACTTTTCAAAAGAATCTTTTTGATGGGACGCATCATCCTTTAGACGGTGTAAGTAAATTTTTAAAACCTTATTTAAACGCTTCAATAGATTTCCGCAGCCTCTCCTAGCACCGCAGCAACGCTCTTTACGTCGCTCTTTCTATTTAATTTCTAACTATATAAATAATTGAGAAGCTTATGGGAACTGTGAGAAGAGTTCCATGGAAATATCGAGTCTTTAGCTGATGGAGACGTTCTGCTGAGGATTACGAGGATCAGGCACATGTGTAGCTCAACCTGCCTCCGTAGCACTTGGAGATAAAAGGACTTGAATATATATATATATATATATATAAAAGAGTTCCATGGAAATATCGAGTCTTTAGCTGATGGAGACGTTCTGCTGAGGATTACGAGGATCAGGCACATGTGT